>AWUE01013144.1:0-45800 GCA_001974825.2 Corchorus olitorius
TGTGTTAAGGATATCCGCTCATTCTTGGGCCATGCCGGTTTCTATCGAAGATTCATCAAAGACTTCTCGAAGATTTTAGCACCGATGTGTAGATTACTTCAGAAGGATGTAGAGTTCAAGTTCGGAGACGATTGCAAGGAAGCATTTGACAAATTGAAGACTGCCCTCACCACTACTCCAATTGTGAAGCCACCGGATTGGAAACTACCGTTCGAGATCATGTGTGATGCAAGTGACGTCGCCATTGGAGCTGTTTTAGGTCAAAGAGTAGATAAAGTGCCTCATGTTGTCTACTACGCTTCAAGAACTCTAGATGCTGCCCAGAAGAACTACACCACCACCGAAAAAGAGATGCTAGCCGTTGTCTTTGCTTTGGAGAAGTTTCGGCCATATATTTTGGGATCCAAGGTGATAATCTACTCCGACCATGCTGCATTGAGATATCTAATGTCAAAGAAAGAAGCAAAAGCTAGGCTTATGCGATGGCTTTTGTTATTTCAAGAATTTGATATCGAAATTAAGGATAAGAAGGGAGCAGAGAACGTCGTAGCTGACCATCTAAGTAGAATTGAAAGCAAGGAAGAAGAGACTGCAATCAACGAAGCATTACCTTTTGAAGAAATTTTTGCCGTTTCTCATCCACCCTGGTATGCTGATATAGTCAATCTCTTAGTTGCTCGTCGTTTACCTTCTGATCTTAGCAAAGGAAAGAAATTGAAGCTCATCAGTGATGCCAAGTATTATCTTTGGGATGATCCGTATTTATGGAGACACGGTTCTGATCAAGTCATGAGAAGATGCATTCCGGATAACGAGATTCAATCAGTTCTGAAGTTCTGCCATAACAATGAATGCGGAGGCCACTTGGACACCAGAAGACTGCAAGAAAGGTCTTAGATTGCGGGTTTTATTGGCCTTCAATTTTTAAAGACTCTTATGAGTATTGCAAGACCTGTCCACGCTGTCAAAGAACAGGAAGCATATCGAAAAGGAATCAAATGACTCAAAACCCTATATTCGTTGCTGAAGTCTTCGATGTATGGGGAATTGATTTCATGGGACCTTTTCCTCCATCAGATAAGAAGTATTATATACTCTTAGCTGTTGATTATGTTTCTAAATGGGTTGAAGCCATAGCTACCGAGAAGAATGATGCGAAGACAGTAGTCAAATTTATGAAAAATAATATTCTTCATAGATTTGGCATTCCAAGAGCCCTCATCAGTGATCGAGGTACTCACTTCTGCAACAAGATTGTCCAAGCACTGGTTGAAAAATATGGAGTTCGACATCGAGTATCCACTTCATATCATCCTCAAACCAGTGGTCAAGCCGAGGTATCAAATCGTCAAGTGAAGCTGATTTTGGAGAAGACGGTTAATGTTCAAAGAAGAGATTGGAGCATGAGACTAGGAGATGCTTTATGGGCCTATCGTACAGCTTATAAGACACCTCTTGGTATGTCCCCATACCGAATTGTGTTTGGTAAGCCATGCCATCTACCTGTGCAATTAGAGCATAAAGCATGGTGGGCAATAAAGCAATGCAATCTCAACTTTTGACAAAGCTGGAATTCGAAGGATGCTGCAATTACAAGAGCTTGAAGAAATAAGGAATGAAGCATACGAGAATTCAAGGATTTACAAGGAAAAGACCAAGGCCATCCATGACAAAGGAATTTTGCGAAGATCGTTTCATGAAGGACAAAAGGTTTTAGTCCTTAATAATCGATTGAAGGAAAATCCTGGGAAGCTCCGATCGAGATGGTATGGACCATTTGAAGTAATTCAAGTATATCCTAATGGATCAGTGACCATCGAGAATCCAAGTAACCAGAAGCAGTACAAGGTCAACGGACAAAGGCTCAAACCGTATTTTGAAGCATTGCCAACAATGATGATTGAAGAAATTAAATTGGAAGATCCCATCTATCTTCCAATTTGAGCTACAAAGAATAAGAAAAGGAGTCGAGCTAATGACTTTAAACAAGCGCTTGTTGGGAGGCAACCCAATTTTATTTCTTTGCATATTTAATTTTAATTTTAATTTTATTATTATTATTTTTAATTTATGAATTAATTTTTCTTTGATTTTGCTTGATAGGAATTAAGGAATTTTTCTTCATTGGAAAATTTTCAAAGATGGAAACCAAGCGGGCATAGCAACACTCTAGGCAACTCGGCAAAGCAAGCTTGCCGCTGCTTTGCAAGGTGACCTGTTGCTGCGCAACCAGGCTGCCTTGGCAGCGTGTTCCAGCTGCGACAGGGCGCCTTGAAGCAGCAGCAAGGCCGCCCCAGCACCTAGCGAGCAAGGCATCAGGCATCGGACACCAGGCACCAGGCCACGCAAGGCAGGCCTGATGGCAGCGCCCCAGCCAAGCTGCTCGCGCAGCACTCGAGGCCGCTAACAGCAGCAACCAGCTGCTGCCTCAAGCAGAATGTAACAAGCTTGCTACCGCGAGGCAGTCTGCTGCCGCTGCTGCATAAGCAGCGCGCAAGGAGATGCTGCCGATGCCGCTGCATGATGGCAGGCGAGCAAGGCAGCTTGCTGCTGTCTAAGCACGCAAGGCCATGCCACCCAATGCAGCGCCCCAAGCAACCCGCGAGGATGCCAAATCAGCCGCCAATTTCCCTTCTCATTCCTTGCAACTTTAAGTCCTATTTTAGCTAGGATTACAAGTCCAAATTGCACAAGGAAAAAGATGACCTTCTCCTACAAGGTAAAGAATTCCTAGTCAAGGTATGTTTCTAACTTTTTACTCTATCTAAAACCTTTTAAGCCTAGGATTTGATCACTATATAAGCACCTCTACCCCTCCTATATTCATCACAATTAAGAAGCAAAAAAAAATTAGAAGCAAAGTTCGGATTGGGAGCAATCGTCGAAGCAAGCCAAGTCGATAAGAGGTACGTTGTCGACAAAGGACTTGTCGACTAAAGGGAGCAAAATCGACACGCAAGTGTCAATTTGAAATTGTCGACTTAAGCCAAATAAGTTGATAAGTGCAGCAAGCAAATCGATAAGTGGAGAACAATTCATTGACTTCAAGGGCGACAAGTGTCGACTAAAGAGAAAAGAATAGCCGACTAAGAAAGCAAATTTTCGATTCAAGAAGAAGCACTTCATCGACAAGAAGGAAAGCAAGGAAATTTCGTTAAGGTTTTCCCCAAATTTTTGAAGATGTCAATGATGCTTACTTCCATGGATTTTGAAGTCCAATTCAAGAATTTTAGGAGACAATTTTATCAAATTGGAGCCTCCCAATTTTGTGAAAAATTTCAAGGGAGCTTTCTTCGTCAAGATTGTCATGAGTTTTTGAGCATGATAGCATCACTACCCAAGGAAGAGATTGCTACTAAACCCAGTTTCAAAGCAAGGATGATTTATCAATTTCTTTTGAATACGGTTAACAAGTCCCATGATGCTGTTATGAGATCCAAGGAGAGAGCAATCCAAGAGTTCAAGAATCGATTTCATCCTTATGGAAATCGGTTTTCTTATCCTCATGGACCAAGGAATTTTAATGGAAGGATAAGACCTCAAGTTGAACAATGGAGCAAGCCAAACCGAATGCCAAGGTTTGGAGGGTATCGAGTCAAACCTTATAGGCCTCCATATCGCCCTATAAGTTGTGTTCCTTTCCCTCAAAGGTTCCATGATCCCAATTTTGCTTCATCTTCTAATCAACAAAGGGTTCAACAAGTTGCTTCTATTTCTACCCTTGAAGAGAAGGAAGATCAATTATCACCCCCTATTGCACCAAAGGTCTCTTTACAAGAAGTTCAAGAGAAAATTGCTACTGTGGTAATTGATATTTCAAGTGATGCTTCTAGAGATGAGAATAAGGAAGAGGAAGAGGAGGTTAATCAAGAAAAGGAGGAGCTTCACCCTTTCCTGTTCGGTGCAATCAAATTAGTGATCAAATTACTAGCTTAAGAGATGATTTTAATAACATAATTGGGAATTTGGATGATCTCTTCAATTTATTGGAGAAGGCTATTCATAAACCAATTTAGGTTTAGTTTTAAGTTTTTAGATTTAAGATTTATTTTTATGCATCTTAGGATTAGTTATTTATGCTTTAATTTTCAATTTCCTTTTTCTTATGTCTTTAATTTTCAAGTTTCATTAATAAACTATCTAGTTTTATTTTCCTATCACTTTAATTTTTTATTGTCTTTTATGATTGAGTAATTATCTTCATCAAGGCCGCCCAGGTATGTTTTCTTGAACCCTAACTCTTTATTTTTGGTAAGATGATATTGCATGCTTTGTTTGATTACTTTTACATTGAGGACAATGTGAATTTTAAGTGTGGGGGGGGGGTGAATACTTGATAGTGTTTTTACTTGAATAATTGAGTCATATGATAGTCCTTGTTTGCATGAGAACCTAGGATAGAATTTGATTGTTTTTGGATTGATCTTATTTCCCCAATTTTTGATAAAAATTTTCGAAAATTGATTTTTGAAGATAAAATTTCGAATTTTCATGCATATTTTGATTAATTGATTTGATTATGATTGATGAATGCTTAGAATTTTAATAATGTTTGATTTATTGATTGAGTTATAGCATGTTGTTTGATTTCTTAGAATTAGGTATAATTGAAGTCTGTGATATGATCTTATTCATTAATTGCCTATATGATTATCTATTTCTAGAACTTATGTTGAATCTTGATTGAAATTATGATTGAGAAAGTATGCCATGGATATATGTCAAGAATAAGTGTGGGGGACTATCTTTATAAAGGGTAATTAAAAAATTGTTTTCATAAAAAGAAGTGTTTTTCATGATAGAGGAGAAGAGGTATTTCTGTTAAAAAAAAAATCAATCCATTGTTGTCACTCTTTTCTTAAACAAAAGGAGTTAGTAACCCTTGGAAAGAGGATAAGAGGCATGGAATTACAGAAATATTGTCCCTCTGAAAAAATAAAAGAAGGAGTCCTTCTAGAGTGCTAGTAGCCTCAAAAATGGGAGTTTGTAACCCCAAATCATGAACACTTCGAGGTTAGTAACCTCAATTTTCTAAACAATTACCCTTGAAAATCTATTATAACCCACAATGACCCTTGATTTATATTTATGACATTACAATCTTTTGAGTAGTGGAGAAAGAGAGGAAAACATGAGCTTATAGAAAGAAGTAGTTATAGAAAGTAAAGAATGGTAAGTGATTAAAGCTACTTTGATTATGGCTACTTAAGAATGATGATGCTTGTTGTTTCTTGATCTTTGGATTGAGTATTATTATTATTCTTTGTTATTTTGATTTCATGATTGAATTGATTCTTTGATGTATGTATGAATTCAAATTGATTTCTTGAAAAATTGGTTTTTGATTAACTTACACATTGATTTGCTAGGGACTAGCAAAGTTCAAGTGTGGGGGAAAATATGATCGAGCCAAAAACAATCCTATTTTTATGGCTATTTTATTATGTTTTTGGATCAATTTATGCTTAAATATATGTTATTTTCTTAATATTTGTGATTTGAGTCTTTATGAGATGTGAAATTGATAATTTGATAATTTTCACTACTTTTGGAGCTATTTTGATGTCTTTTTACACAGATATGAGCAAAGAAAAAGTATAGATTTGGAGATTCGAAGTTCGTGTTTGAAGACTTATTGAAGACAATTTGAAGATTTGAAGACCATTGAAGAATAATTTCAAGAGCAAGAATTGAAGAATGGAGCTTTAATTGCGAAGGATTGAAGACAAGCCCTGAAGAAGTCTGGAAGCTAAGGAATTTTGGATATTTAATATGGGAAAATACTCAGCCCATATAATTATTAATTGGAATTAAAATCCCAATTAATGACTCCTAAATTCAAGGAAATATCCAAAATCCCGTAGATTCCCGATTCTAGTCCTAACAGGATTAGGATTCAGGCGCAGTTTTGGTAGAAAAATAATAACTTTCTGCTCAGACCTCTGTTTGAAGCCAATGAGTACTCGTTGGAAAGCTAACTCCGAGATCTACAACTTTCCTTTGAAGTTCAAGACCCAGTTCTGCCGTTTTCAAGTCCAAAAATGACGTCGAAGTCCCTGCACGAATTCAGCAAAATTTCAGGATCCTATTTTGACTTGCATTCTACTCTAGGATGATTTTTATTCTAACTTGGAGTCTAAGTTAGACCCATAACCGACTTAGACCTCTTTCCAAGTTAGGATTGGATTTTCTAGGGTTATTTCCACTATAAATAGCCACCTTAAGTCTAGGTTTTTGATGTATGTAGATCTAGAGATTTTATTTGAAGAATTGTTGAAGATTTGGAGGAGTTTTGCTCTAGGAGCCGCCGACCCCTCTACTTCCCATCCTTAGATAAGTTTTTCTTCTTTTCTTTGGATGCTCACTCAATTCATGAGTGAGTAATCCTTTTCTTTTCTCCAATGTAGAATTTAATTGATCTCTTGACTTATATCATGGTGAGATTTTGTGCTTTTATATGAAAATTAATTGGGTATTTCTTAATATCTCTGTATGAATTCTATGTTGCTTGTTTTGATAGATTGAAACTAGCACTTTCTTGATAAATTAAGTAGCATTAGCTAAATTAAATCTTGAAGGATCTTCGGATTTAGTTGTTTGGTAGCAATTGGAAGCGAAGGATCTTCCTTCCAAGGGATTTAAGAATCTTTGACTAATTTTTAATTGCCCATTGTGCTTGTAAATTACTAGATCTTAATGCTTTAATCTTGAGTAATTATCACACTGGATCAAGAGGTAGTTATTTAAAGAGTAAAAGGGATAATTCACACTGGATCAAGAGTTTTATCTAATTAAGGTAATTTAGGATTAAATTCCAAGCAAGCTATCCATTGTTTTCATAATCTTTAGATATCAATGATCCATGGTATTGTTGTCAAGAGGGATATTAATTCTATGTTGGAGGTTTCTTTTAATTATTTTCTCAATTTATTTTCTGCTTTCTGATTAATTATTTTCTTTAATTTTCTTAATTGCGTTCTTAGATAATTTTAATTGCTAGATTGGTTTGACTTAATTTTACTCTCAAAATCTTCTTTATTTTATTTGTTTGTTTTAAGAAAAAGAATAATAACATTTCTCTCTATGGGTTCGACCCCTACTTGCCCTAACTATCTTTAGTTAGTAATTGTTGGGATTTTTATTTTTATGATTTGCTGACGACCGATCAACACCACATTGGAGTTCAATGAAAATCATCTTAAAGAAAACTAGCTTTTACACCCAAAATCTCAATTCTCAACTTAGAATCGAATCACAGGAGTTTGTCAATTTCCTTTCAAATTAATCTCAATTTGAGAAACTAGGTCTTTAACTCCAAGTTTAATTAGCCCAAAGTGTCTTAACATATCATCTTCAAGCTAATTTTAATTTAAGAAAATCTTCACTTTAAGTTAAGACCCCATTTCCGAATCAAGATTAACTTAATTGGAAATCAAAAGTTAGAATCCAATATTCATTTAGCTCTTAGGAACATTAGTTACCACAAATAAACAAATCTCACTTAACTTATTCAAAAACTCAACTTGCAAACAAAATCATCAAAAGCTCCCATCTTCAAATCAAAATTACTTCCTTAATTAAATTCCCATTTTTAAATTGAAAACAAGCGTTTCTAATCATAGATATCCAATTCCAAATCAAAGGCAATTCAATCAAAGTCTTATGAAGCTTAACTAGCATAAAGATTAATTTCAAGTTGGTTTGAACATAAACAAAAAAAATCCAAGCTTTAACATTACATTACTTAATTCAATCAAAAGACACAACCTTTATACTACATGCATCCAAAAACTATGTATTTTGATCGAGGCAAAAACAACCCTATTTTTATGGCTATTTTATTATGTTTTTGGATCTATTTATGCTTAAATATATGTTATTTTGTTAATATTTGTGTTTTGAGTCTTTATGAGATGTGAAATTGGGAATTTGTTAATTTTCACTACTTTTGGAGCTATTTTGATGACTTTTTACACAAATATGAGCAAAGTAATTTTGAGTATAGATTTGGAGATTCGAAGTTCGTGTTTGAAGACTTATTGAAGACAATTTGAAGATTTGAAGACCATTGAAGAATAATTTCAAGAGCAAGAATTGAAGAATGGAGCTTTAATTGCGAATGATTGAAGACAAGCCATGAAGAAGCCTGGAAGCTAAGGAATTTTGGATATTAAATATGGGAAAATATTCAGCCCATATAAATCATTAATTGGATTTAAAATCCCAATTAATGACTCCTATATTAAAGGAAATATCCAAATCCCGTAGATTCCCGATTCTAGTCCTAACAGGATTATGATTCAGGCGCAGTTTTGGTAGAAAAATCATAACATTCTGCTCAGACCTCCGTTTGAAGCCCATGAGTACTCGTTGGAAAGCTAACTCCGAGATCTACAACTTTCCTTTGAAGTCCAAGTACCAGTTCTGCCGTTTTCAAGTCCAAAAATTCCGTCGAAGTCCCTGCACGAAATCAGGATTTTTTTAGGATCCTATTTTAACATGGATTCTACTCTATGATGACTTTTAATCTAACTTAGAGTCTAAGTTAGACTCAAAACCGACTTAGACCTCTTTCCAAGTTAGGATTGGATTTTCTAGGATTATTTCCACTATAAATAGCCACCTTAGGTCTAGGTTTTTTATGTATGTAGATCGAGAAATTGTATTTTGAAGAATTGTTGAAGATTTGGAGGAAAAAAGCCTTGGAGCCGCCGCCCCCTCTTCTTCCCATCCATAAGATAAGTTTTTCTTCTTATTCATTGGTTGCTCACTCAATTCATGAGTGAGTAATCATTTTCTTTTCTCCAATGTAGAATTTAATTGATCTCTTGACTTATATCATGGTGAGATTTTGTGCTTTTATATGAAAATTGTTAGGGTATTTCTTAATTCTCTGTTTTAATTCTATGTTGCTTGTTTTGATGGATTGGAGTCGACACTATCTTGATAAATTAAGTTAACATTAGCTAAATTGAGTCTAGAACTAATACTTCAGATTTAATTGTTTGTAACAATTGGAGGAGAACTAATACTTCCTTCCAAGAGATTTAGGAATCAATGGGTAAATTATTGCTTGTTGTGCTTGTTCATAAATTACTAGTTCTTAATGCTTTGTTCTTAACAAATCTCTAAGCCCTAATAAGGAAATTGGTTGTTATGAATAAAAGGAATAAATTAAGCTGGAAAAGAGACCTTTCATCTAATTTGGTAATTTCGGATTTAATTCCAAACAAGTTATCCAATGTTTTCATAATTTTTAGATATCAATGATCCATGTTATTTTTGTCAAGAGGGATATTAATTCTATGTTGGAGGGTTTTCTTAATTATTTTCTCAATTTATTCACTGCTTTCTGATTAATTGTTTTCTTTAATTTTCTTGATTGCTTTCTTAGATGATTTTAATTGTTAGTTTGATTTGATTTAATTCTACTTTCAAAATCCTCTTTATTTTGTTTGTTTGCTTAAAGAAAAAGAATTATAACCTATCTCTCTGTGGATTCCACCCCTACTTGCCCTAGCTATTTTTAGTTAGTAATTGTTGGGATTATTTTGTGATTTGCTAACGACCGATCATATTTACAAATCAAAATTAGCAAACATATTAAATGACATCAACCAATCAAATCAAAACCTACTTTTTAGGCTAAAGGACTTAATCTTAGACAATTCATGATCAAATAAGTTGAACTCAACTTCTAATCCAACACAAAGACCAACTCATTTAACAAAACATTCAAGATTTAATCTTGGAAATTAAAAGCTAGGATTTTTATTTAGATCTAACATGGAAGAGACTATTTAACTAAAGAAAAACTTTAAATTTAACACCTTTGTAAGAAAAAGACTTAAACAAATCTTCAATTAAAAAAAATCACATAACAGGCCCCAAATTGCATCAATCAAGCATCATCAGTCTCAAATCACAGCCATTGAAAAATAAACGGATGAAATTGAAAGAGATTGAAAGAGTCTTACTCCAAAACGATGTCGTTTTGGACACCAATGACCTATAATTTTATCTTCTTCTTCCCCGCACCTCCCTTCTTCTTCTTCTTCTTCTTCCTCTTCCTCACTTCCTTCAATCTCAACCCACTACAAACCCTAGCTCTTTCCCCTTTTGCGTAATCTCGCTGAATCCACCACTTTTCTACAAATTGAACCCAGATTCGAGATCCCCAAGCCTAACCTAGAAACCCTCTCCCAATTTAAAGAAAAAGCTTCAAGTTACGTTCAAAATAACAAGAACAGAGAGCTTTTGATCATCCTCTTTGAGAAAAAACTTGCTCTGGTATCGATCCTCCTCTCTATTGTTCTTCCTTTCTTTTTTCAAAAAAACAAACTTTGATTGGATTTTCTCTCTCTAGATTTGTTCTTTCATCCGTACCAGGGGAAGGAGAAAATGTGGTATTTAAAGGGTTCTCAATACCCTAAAGCTTCAGGTCTCATCCCCTTCATTCACCTCTATCGAATGGCTCTAGAATTTTCATTTTTTCCCCCAATTTTAGGTTACTTCGAGCATGTGCTATATCCCGTTTGCAAAGGGATTGGGATGAAGATGGCAACGCTGAGCTGGCTCCTATGGTGAGTCATCACCTTCCAACCATTTTCTCATTTTCTGCTTTTTATTTCTCACCTCATTTGTTGTTTTGTGCAGTTGTTACATTTGCGTTTAAGACCATGGTGAGGGTAACTTCTCTCTCTTTTTTTATTTTCCCATTTCTCTTTCGTTTTTACGACGATCATAAACTCAATTCCTGCTATTTTGTCCTTTTGCAGAATCCGTTTGAGAGAAAATGTTGAGCTGTCCAGGGAATACTCTGGGTTGAATTTTCTCAATGGTAAATCTTTGTAACTGCCTTTGCTCAAAAATGAGCCCCTGACCTTTCATTAATTGTCGACCTTGCCCTCATGACCTCTCATGATTGTTTATTCTGTGATTTTGATGGCTGGAATTGTCAATGATTGTACTGCCCATGATCTACATTTGTTTTTCCCTGTGTAAACTGTATATTACCCCTAGTTCAGCTCCTTTTGCTTTCCATTTAATTACTTCGAACTTGCTCTTTGAAATGATGTTCTCATTGTTGTCAATGCCCTGTTTTGGGATATTGATAAATGCCAATGGATGTGATATATTGCTGAGTGGAACTTCATGGCAGAAAAGCATGTGACTAAATTCAATGTAATGCTTGAAATGCCTAAATGCCATGTGGTTTTTTGGTGATGAATATGCTGCCTATATAATGCCAAATGAACTGCTTTAATGCAAAGATGCACGTTCTCTCCTTTTTTGAATTATACATGATGAGTGCTGTGTAAATTCATGTGTGTATGATGTATATTTTTGCAATGCTTGCTGGTATGAAGTGAGGCTTAAACATGGACCTATTGATTTCAAAAACTGTTTGCTGCTTGTGAGCCATCTTGCGCCCTGAACTTCAAAAATTCATAACTTCTTCAATTCAACTTCAAATGGTGTGTTCTTGCAGGGTATGGAAAGCTTGGAGAGTGCTCTTCAACTTCCATGAAGACCTTTTTTCCAATTGGGGTCGTTTTGGGGACCAAATTTGAGGTCCAAGCGAGCTGCAACGGCTGTCCAGAATTTCTGCATTTTTTGGAGGCCTGGACTGCGGGGCCCATATATCTTCCATTTTAAATCCAAATCATGTGGTTCTTGTGCCCGAATTGAAGCCCCAAGAGTCCTCTACGACTTTCTTTCAGAAAGTTTTTCCGTTCGAGTTCTTTAAGGTAAACAAATTTGCATTTTTTTGAGACTGCGTTGTCGGCAAATTGTTTGGGTTGTTTGCTTTACCCTTAACTTGTATTTCTTGCTTTGTTTGTTTCTTTTTTTAGGAAAAGCCTATGCAATCTGCCTTGGGAGGTGTAACAACAAAATTGGAGAAGAAAAAGAGCACCAATTTGCAAATAAATCAAAGGCCAAATTTGTAAATCAAATGCCTTGTACTTTCACTTTTCAATGTAGCCAAAGCACATGCAAATGTTTAAATGTAAATAATATGCATAAAACTAGGGAAATATGTAATGCAAAGTGTTATGCTATATGAGATTACCTCAAATTCTAATATGTCTTCTAATTATGGTACTAATTTAAAGGGACTAATTAGATATGCAAAGTAAGAAAGTGCTTTACTAACCAAAATGCAAATTCCATTTCCATGTGTTTTTTTCAACTAACACCATTTTCAAAATTATGCAAATTCCACTTATGCAGTATCTAACTAATTGCTAAATAGAGGGTTAATTAATCAATGAACTAAATTGAGGTTAAGCTACATGATTAAAATGCAACAATACTAAATTACCAAATGAAGTTAAGCCATGAAATATGCAAAAATGCCAAAGGTGCACATTAAGATATTTTTGGGTTTTTTTCAAATGCAATCTAAATTACTGAAAGGTGAATTAACTAATCTAAATTAAAAGTGAACTTAAAATGACCAAAATGTCTCTGAATGTGAAAATGACCAAAATGTCCCTGGATGTGCAAATGACCAAAATGCCCCTGGATGACCCTAATGCCAAATAAGAAATAAATTGATTTGAATTAAAGGATATAGGATAAAAATGGGTGTCTACAAAGGTGCAAGATTCTTAACGAATATACTTCCAAGATTTTGCCCATGGATCATGAAGTTTCTTCTGAAAATGTTACTGAGATCCCTTCTGATGCAAAACTGAAAGAAACTTATGATGAACCTTGCAAGTTCACATCAAAAGCAAACGCAACCATTCTTCCTAATCAAAAAGAAGTCATCTATTCTCATGCTCGGACCTGGTCACGTTCTCTTGAAATCGAAGATGATGAAGCTCAATTCTGGAAATATTTCCCAAGATTGTTTGATGCTTTCCTTACGAGGTACAATCAAACTCAGAGCTACTATGATCAATTCAATGAAAAGGACAAAAGATACAAGGCACGTTAGTAGACCTTGGATGACAAGGCTACGACCTTATACAATTTTGTGGCTCCTTCTGACAGGGAGTTGGCTATTGATGATGAAATCAATGATCACCTATCAAAGGTAAAAGCTCTTCAACTTGAGAAAGCCAAACTTGCCAAGCAGCACGAGGTAACTTCCAATCAAAAGTGTGAAGAAATCTATTGTAAAGCCAACATTCTTTTCAAGAACAAGGATGATTACTTGGCCGCTGTCGCTGAGAGAGATTTCTTCAAAGCTTTGTTGGATAGCATGGATAGAAAGTTTGAAGCATGGATATCACTTCTTCCTGAGACCTTTCCCCCGGAGACTACTGAAGAAGAGAAAGAGGGAGAGTGATCATAACTCTTTAGGATTTTGTCTTTTATTTCAATTTTCAAACAAGTTAAGTTTTTCCTTTGAATTGGTGGCAATGGATTTTTAGCCAACATTTATATTAGTGGCCTTTATTTACTTTTAGCCATCTAACTTAAACAAAATTCTTTGTCAATTTAACCTCTTCGTCTTACAGTTAAAACCATAAAAATTAAATAATTTAGAATTTATTTTGGAGTTAAATTGCCAATATTACTTAGAAATTTCGGCAATAACACCAAAAATCCTTGAGGATTCGGCCTACCTCTTTTAACTAAGGCCAAATTTTGAAAAAGCTAAATTCCACAACACTTATATAATTTTAGTGATGGAATTTCCTTCTTTTAATGGTAATTTCGCCACCCTTGGTATACTTAGTGGCAAAATTTTGAAATTTTGCTACTTAATAAGTAACAAAAATATTTATTTTATTTTAAGGCCGCAAAAACGCACTTGGGACGGCTAAGTCCATGAAGCGTGTAAGTTATTATACTTTGGTGAAACATGTGGCTGTGAGTTGAGTCATAGCCACATCATTTAGCTCCTCCTCCATGCGAAACTCGGGAATTGGATCAGACTTTGCCTCCCATGCAGTTGGATAGTACTTAGTCAAATAGCGCCCATTGATAAACTTTCTATGGGAGTCACCATCCTCGGTCTCTAACCAATTAGCACCATTCTTAAGTACTTTCTTGATACGGAATGGTCCTTCCCACTTAGGAGACCACTTTCCATGTTTCTTAAAGCCGATAGGCAAGAAAGCTTTCCATACTAATTCGCCTTCGATGAAACTTCGTCGATGAACTTTCTTGTTATAGAACAAGATTCACAAATATAATCCTTGGACAACAAGACTTTTGAGTCCTCTAAGGAATGTCCTCTAGTATTCTTGATGATTCTACGCATCATCGTAGCACCTGGATGACCAAGGCGATCATGCCAAAGTCTGAACACATCAAGGTTCACTAATCTCGTATTAGAAGCTTCCAACTCCTCATGGATGGTCTTCTGACCCATCTTATGAGATGTAATGCAGAGATAATCTTTATTTAGTTCAGTAGTTGTTTCAAGATGGTACCCATTATGACATACATCTTTATAGCTAAGTAGATTTCTTCTTAATCTACCACTTAATTATGCATCTTCAAGATGCAAAAACAGTGCCATTAGGCAAAACAATTGTGGCATTTCCATAGCCATCTATAATATTAGCAGGACCAGATATGGTATTAACATTTGCCTTGCACAATGTCACACTTGAGAAAAAGTCTTTGCTACATAAAATAGTATGTGTTGTAGCACTATCAAGCAAACATGCATCTTCCTTTTTCTCAACATTTCCCCATTTGCACTTATGTTGAGAACTTTGGGTGTCAAATGGAAAAAAAAATTTATCAATCAACAAAATGATTGTCACAAATCTAGAGTGACAAATCGTACTAAAAATTGCACCAAGTAAATTTCCAGGAAAGAATGGAGGGTTCACAAACGGTCCCACTTAAAATCCACACTCCTTAAATAAAATTTTCCTAGACACATGTAATTAAAGTATTATGACAACTTCAGGCGTAAAACTATTATAAAACCCAAATGACAACTTTCGATGTCAAATGCTATAGAATATTTGCAATTGATTTTGTATAGGGAATGATCAATATGACAACTTCAGGTGTCACTCGTTATCATCCGATTAAAATTTAATATATAAGGGGATAGTCTCAAAATCAATATGACAACTTCTAGTGTCGAAAGTATTATAGAAATAATTCAAAATAATCCCAACCTCAACGTGACAACTAGACCTGCTCATGGGCCGGGTTTTTACTACACAATAACATAAATCTTGCAAGCCCGGGCCTGGCCCGGCCTGACATTCGAGCTTGGTCAATGACCAAAGCCCGTCCATATTTATATTTTCTTATCCAAGGCCTGCACAGGCCCGCCCGTTTTATTTTTTTAATTTTTTTCTTAAATAATAATAAAAAATTAATTACATATTAAACTAAAAAAATGAACATGGTAAATTTTTTACTATAGCCATATTTTTTCTAAATATATTTTATATAGTATAATATGTATTGTGATGTTATATTATATATATATAACTAATAAAGATATTAAATATTATAATGTAATATACACTACAATACGGGCTGGGCCGGGCCGGGCTCGGGCTTTTGATAGGAAACCAAGGCCAACGGGCCTCTCTTTTTTTGTCCAGGGCCCGACTTTCGAGCCTTAAATATTTGCCCAAACCCTCCCATTTTTCGGGCGGGCCTTCGGGGCTAGGCGGGTACCCGGGCCCTTGAGCAGGTCTAGTGACAACTTCTAGTGTCAAATAATAATTTAATTTACTGGAGCAACAACTAATTCTGGTGTCAAAGGTAATTTTAATATAAGCGACAACTTCCGGTGTCAAATGTAATTTTAATTTTTACCAAAGTGACAACTTCTGGTGTCAATGGTATAGCTATCGTGTTGATAACGTGTTGTGAAACCGTGAAGACTAGAGTGTCTCCACCAAGAGAGCCAAAGAGAAAACACCAGCTTTAACGAGCTTCGGCCAATGTTACCTACGTCCTCAGATACTACTAGATAATATTTCACTAGTGGAGAAAATATTACAAGAGTAATAAAATAATACTTTATAAAACTCTTCTTAATAAAGTAGCTTGTTTTGTCTTTCTGTGTGATCCACTAGCAAGGAAAGAGTACCCTATTTATAGGCAAAAGTTCTCTATTTTCCATCCTTTACCAATGTTGGATATAGGAATATAGTGCAAGGCTTAACCCACTCCTTTACTTTTCATATTTTTTCCATGTAGTCTTTACAATATGAGATATTGTGAGAAGTCCATATATATTCCATAACAGATTGAATTTTATTGATTTTCATTATAGCCCTTCATGTTTATAAGGTTTTTTTTTTTAAAATTTTGTGTAGTGATGTGACGTAAAGTGAGGATATATTTAAGAAGTAAATTTATTGTAAATTTATTGTTTATTTATGGTAAATGACAGATAATTTGGGACATCCAAAATGGAAAGATAGACCAACAAAATGGTACGGAGAGTATTAATTTTTCCATCCAAATAGGGTTAAAGTGGGTTCAGTTCTAATTTCTAAAGGCAGAGGGTTTACTTGTTCGAAAAATAAAGGAAAAGGGACTTATTTGTCCAATTATGAAAAGGTAAAGGGCAATAATGTCTAATACGCCTTAACGAAAATGCAGAACCATAGACAGTCACTAATACTGGTGCCAAGAAAAGACAGTCACTAATACCGCTCAATAATAGAGAGCAAAGACTAGTACATAGCTTTTATTGTAGTATAAAAGCTTTTAAACTGTGTTCCAAAAGAATTAGGAGACACTGATAGCCCCTGAAGAAAAATGTAGTTTAGTCTCAGCTCTTTACAAGTTACCTCTTGAGCCTTGTTGCTCCAAGAAAAACCCCCCCAACCAGATTTCGCATTGAGACCTGGTACTCTGATTCATATCTGTACAAGTAGAAAGCCAAGAAAACTTCGAAGCTAGGCTAACGATAATGCATAAACTGACACCCTCCCTTGGCCCTTGCATTATTAGCAAAATAAAATTCATAACCATAATCTGTTCATTTCTTCATCGTCGGCTTCTTCCTCACCTTCAGTCACACTAGAAAAGTATACTTCATTGTCATCGTCATCACTTTCAAGTTCATCGTCTGTTTCAGAATCGGAATCTGCACCAGTTGTATGGTAAGAACTCCAATCAGGAGGGAAGGTCTTCTGTAGGGCTTCTGTAAGTTCTCCACCAGTTCTCTCAATCTTGCGTAAACACCTTGACCAGTGAACTGCAGTTCCCATGTCAACAGTCAAGCCAGACTCGACCATTTCTTTACAAACAGACAGCAGTCCAGAGTAAATGGATGCCTCTGCAACAGTAGCCCTTGACAGAAGTGATGTCATCAAGCAATGGTACACAGCTTTGTCCGGTTTCAACCCAGCCTGTTTCATCTCTTCAAAGCATTTCAATGCCTTCTCTGGAAGAGAAGCACGTGCCCATCCATGAATTAGTGTGGTGTACGTTTTAACATTTGGCTCTACTCCAATAGTGTTCATTTCTTGGATTGCCTTCATTGCTCTCTGAAAAATCAATATTAAACTGACTAAGAATTCATTGCAGAAAATAACATGAGTGATAGACAGGTAACGCTTGAAGATTCATTCAGATTTTCAAGGATCCAATGAATAATCCTGGAAATAAATTAATTGTAAAATTCATGAAATCTTTCTGGTGAGAATGCACTCAAATACAAATGAAGTTAAGTTCATACTTTCCTGAATTCCACAGCATAGGTTGAATCCGTCAAAATTCATCATCTAAAACACCCATTCCATTTGAGACTTTAAGGAATATAACTTATAAATACATAATATGCTTCACAACAAACTAATCTTGCTCCAGAAAGACATGATTAGGTCCTAAAATAGCCATATTTTAAAGGATTGAAGATAAAAGTAACTAAACAATGGAATAATTAACAATAGAAACTTGTTTCAAAACTTACTCAAATTATAAAAGCTTATACTCTTAATCATACATTTTCAATGCCCACAGTAGTACTTACTACCATATGTACTGAATATATTGAATACTCATGAAGGAACATACCAGCATGTCTCCTGCCTTGCAACAGGCATTTATGAAAGAAGTGTAAGTATGGATATCAGGTTGAACCCCTTCTTGTTTCATTTGCTGCATCAAGTCAGCAGCCTCCCAGACATCACCTCTCCGGGCCCATCTAATAGGAAATAAGGGAAGTCATTTTCATTGCATATAGATGAAATAGCTAACAACAGTACCACTGAAAGGGTGCAGTGAGACTGATGTTTGAGTAAATAAGAGATATATAGAAGCTATATACAATCCATACCCATCAATCAAGATGTTGTAAACAAAGGTGTTTCTCGGAATCTTTTGAGCGCTCATCTCTTTTGTGACAGCTAGAGCACTTTGCATCCTACCAGATTTGCAGCACGCTTTAAGAAGTGCTTCATATGTAAACACATCTAGCTCAAGACCCTCATTTCTCAATTTTGTAAAGAATTCAAATGCTTTTCCAGTATCACCCAAGGAAGCATAACCATGCATGATGGTTGTGTATGTGTGTTCATTTGGACTTACACCAGCCAGTGACATCTCATCTAATATTTCAACAGCTTTTTCCATCTGCAATGAACCAAAAAAGAAGAAGAAGAAGAAGAAATTATGCTAACAATATTAAGTATGTTTCAAAATTATGCTAACAATACCGATAGACTCTTGGGGGGAAAAGATTTTTTTAGTTTAAACTTTAAGGACGAGAAAGTAGGATTTCTAGAGAGGGAGAATACTAGCTCCGACTTTTTAAGTCAAATGTGTAAGGGAAAGAAAGGAACAAAATAAAACAAAATACAGGCAATCCATCCCATAGTTTAAAAATTCATCTTGGAAGTATCATGCATAAAACTAGTGAGTTGCCAGCCCACAAACTTTGTGATCAATGAAGTCATTTCTTTGGCTTAATGGAATATCAGGGAATAAATTATCAGCTTAATTCTGTTTTCTAAGAACAATATTCGATTAATGTGGCAAAATTCATTCTATAAACAAATTTGCCTCTAGCATCCCCTGTGGACATATCAATCTAGGATTTTTCAACCTCAATTTATTATATATCATAATGTACCTGGCGTTTCTCAGTAAGCCCAAGAATCAAAGCATTGAAAGTGTGTACAGTTGGAATGCAACCACTCCTCCTCATCATATCAAAAATTTCCAAGGCTCTTCTCATTTCCCCGGCTCTTGCAAAACCATGTATTATGGGCATAAATGTTCGTGTAGTAGGTCTATGCCTCTCCTTTTGCATTTCCTTGACAGTTTGAATAGCACGATCCATGTTACCCATCCCACAAAATGCCTTGATGATATTATTATATAGTACTACATCAGGCTTCAAACCATCTTCAACCAAATCTTCAAACACTGCAAAAGCATTGGCCCAATCTTTTAATTTCAAAAATCCATTTATCAACATGGAATAAGTCTTCATGTTATGCTTTATGCCATCAGATTCCATCATTTTGCTAACTTCTAAGGCCTTGGAAACTTTTCCAATCTGGAAATCAAATACACAAAGAGGATTAATCAGACATAAACGGAAGAATTCCATTATAAAAGTGGAGAAAAGTATATGACTACTTGAAAATTCTATACAATAAGATTTAACACAATTAATGAAGAATGTCCATTTTTTAAAGCACGGGTGTTTAACACAAATCAATAGCCAATTGTTCTGTTTAGGTTTTACTCGATTTTTGCTCAGATCAATAATACACTATAACTTGTTCAACTGCCAGGTAGAGTAAAAAAGTAATTTAGGAAAGTTTGTTCTTTACTATTTCTGATCTGAAGCATCAATTAAATCGGCCGTAAAAATTATACAAAACCTCCTGCACCACTTCAATATTGATCACTCACTTTAACTATAGAATGAAGAGCACTATAGAATAATCGTTAGAAAAATAACATAGAAACTAACAACACATGGTGACTGGAATATGTTTATGGTACAAAATAACTGATTTTTTTATTTATCTTAATTTGAAAACAACAGCCATCCTTTCCTCATTTGCTTTAATAAAATCACAACTAACATGTTTATCCTTAATTATTGAGGGTGTACTTATCTAGAACTAGAATACATGCTTAAATCTAATACTACTTGGAGAAATCAGAGTGAGATTATTACATAGTGCACAATTGTAAATTTCCTTAAAAGAAAATGGCTGAAAACATAACAATTGCCGCAATGATGATGGCTAACTCTATCAGTTTAAATCATGATCAAATTTCTGGGATCATAGGAAATTGTAGGGCATCAATGTCATGAGTCTGCACCTAGCTCAGACATATATCTTTTTCTGCATTATCCTAAAACAACATACCCTACATAACTCACACTTTCCTCTAAGCAAATTGTCTTAAAAACGTATCCTAGCAAAAATGCATCAGCGTATCACCTCATTTAATCGGAGTTTCTAGAAATCGCTTGATCTCTGGCCCAACCATATAATAAGCAAAGCAAAGAAGTAGCTTAATCACTCACATTGAGAAGAACTAATATCCCAGCAGATATTATTTTATTAATACCAACTACTGTAAGGGCATTCTTTTTCCCATCTCAGACTTGATAAGGTGGATTCAGATAATGCCAAGACAAGAAAATAAGAAAACAAACAAACAAATAAACAAACAAAAAAGAACGCAAGGATTAGTGCATTATTTTTACATGTTTTAGTTAAGCTTTTGGCAATCCAATGAGCTGAATCAGATTTCACAACCCGCATACATATATATATACACACACATCAATATTGTAAAAAAAGCCTGAGCAGCAACTGAGGACTGTTGCTGGCTGGATGCTATTATCATGTTCAGAGACTATACATGCATATATATACACATAAATAACAGATAACAACGGAATAGCGAAAGCAGTAGTTGGTTAAACAAAGATCTAGCCACCATTTGTTTACTTATAGACAAAAATCTAAAATGGTTACAACATTTTTACAATTTTCACCAAACTGAATTGAATACAAATTCTAGTAACTAGATTTAGGAGAAACTAAGATGCGGAAATCTCATTATGGAGATTCTAAATTTTAGTCACAAAACATACTACACTTTTCTAAAGATACTGACTTTAAATAATACATCCTAAGGATCCTAATAGCAAGAACCATTTCCTGGCACCAAACATCAGTCATAATGAATGGGGGCTGCAAACAGAAGGGAAGCAACTATTATAGAGGAAAAGTATTAAGAGAAACTTACCTTAGAGTAAAGATTAATAAGGCACCCATAGCTGATAACTGAGGGAGTAAATCCACATTCCTGCAGCAAGTTTCCAGCAAAAGGTAGCACAGGAAAGAAGATAAGTGTAATAGGTATAACAACTTCTATAACAAATTTGCTAGAAATCTTTCTCTTTGAGCAAAAATTCACACCCTTGAACCAATTGAAACCCAATGTAGTAATTAAGATTGTCTCCCATCACAAACTTGTCTGAATAGTTTATATTATTTTATAACGTTGAGGGAAGACAGGGACTCTAATTGCTTTGAGAATACAAGTTTAGGTCGTATAAATGAAGGTCTTAGAATCGTCAATTATGTTAGACAAGGCAACGAAATAGTTTAAAAACATTGGAAGAATGGTACTAGTTTCAATTTGTTCACATGTGTCCTGTGGGTGGGTGGTGAAATACTAAACAGAATTTAAAAAGATTAGAGAAGTGGTAACTATTTTCTATGTGAGGGTGCATAGGTGTATGGGAGAAGCAAGCAAGGGCATAATTCATTTCATCTTTTTCTACCATCAGTGTTCTCAGAAGACATGATTTTCTCTCTTCAAACGAAGGAAAATCTCCTTGTAGTTACATCATCCTAATATTTTCTCATAATTGAACTGTGAACGAAACAACAAAGAGAGGTGTAACCTGATAAATAAGCCACCCATGAAAAAATGATCTTGAAATCAAGGAGGTTGTTCTGACAAAGTTCTTTTGATAAAAGATCAAAAACCTGCTGAACGGCCTTTCACGTTTACGAAATTAGAAAAATAGATAAATAAATATTTTATTAAAAGAAACATACAACTTGGTCGATTTTTGGTCCTAAAATTTAATGCATGTCCAATATATCCACATTTCCCGACTGAATCTTAATATCCATAATTTTTTTTTTTTTACTAAAATAAAAAGATGATGAAAAGAAAAAGATAATAGAGCTCATTGTTGAATCAATAAATGTTAGGACAGAACAATCAGTAAATTTAATAGCCTGAGACATTGCTTTGCATCTTTTACTTGACCCTGTCCCTCAAAAGTACACACCAAATTTTCTCCTCTAACAAGCAATTTTACTTGAATAATGCATGGGAAGAATAGGGAAAAGCATAATAATCATGTATTTTCCAAACGCTAAGCCAAACTTGATAAGTTGCTAGCAATAAATAACCTCAAATAATTCTAGGATTTATAGTACCAATTAATTTCAAGTATTAGTTATATTAAAATTTAAAATTAAATGTTTTAAATTAAATGTTTAGGATTTATTTTAAATTTAAAATGAAAGAAAAATTAAATGTTTAAAACAAAATCTCACTTTGCACCAATCAATTTCAAGTATTAGATATATTAAATTTTAGAATTCAAGAAAAATTAATTGTTTAAAACAAAATCTCACCATGTCAGTAGATATAAATATAACTAATGTGCAGTAGAAGACTACATTAATTAAGTTTCAAGTTAACTTAATGCTGCCTGAGAAGTGAAAAGTAAAAAGTTTTAAGGACTTTAAAGCCACAACCATAAATATATCAACAAATCCAATTAGCTTTAAGTAACCAAATATTTTCCCCTAGAGTTTTTCCCATATTGCTCGAATCCTTATTTTGCGAACATACCCATTTCATTCACACATCTTACACCTCAAAGTGAACACAGATACTACCCTCCAAAAATACAAGGCAAGACTTGAAAATTTGAACATACCCTGTTAGACAAATAACAATCAAACTATCTGAGAAACAAAGTCTCTTTCTTTTCCTTCAGGGGCTAAATAGTGACCATATTAAGACTTTGCTTATTCAACCCATATTTGAAATTTCTCTTTCTCGCGACTTTCAAGTTTTACATGTTTGAAAAACTTTACAATAAACACTATGAAATTAGCTTTTACCTTAAGTCTTTCAAACACAATCAGGCATTTTTCTTCATTGCCAATCATTGTGTAACCATCCATCATGGTGTGATAAATATCTATAGGGGCATCTATACCCTCTTCTTCCATTTCTCTAACCAAGGCTTCTGCTCGCTCCATATTGCATGTTTGACTGCAAACAGAATCAAATGAAAGCAAAAAAAAATTTATAATGATGATGATAACAATAATAAGAAGCTTCCACAATTAAATATGAGAATTACAGAGAAAGCTAGCTGCATTAACAAGATAGTCAAAGGGTGCTTAGCAATGGTGTACCATGGGAAAAGCTTTTCTGACATACAAGAATACACATTCTATTGACCAATAACTCTGTGTTATGATCAGAGTCTAGAAAAATGAAGCCAGGTCAATGCCACCTAGACTCGTAATCATGGACATTGACAGACTTTCTCCAATTTAACGAGATAGGATAAACCTTGTCTGTCCATCTGTACACATTCACACAAGTCATTCTTCCTGTGCACAGACACAGTAAGATAATACTTAATGGAAAGTACCTAACAAAGCTACACAAGGGAGCAAGGAAAAGAAGTTTAGATGTTCCACTGGTTAATTGGAGTCTTGGACTTGAGGCAATTCAACAACTCCACATGACATAAATCTACACAGATACATTATTTCAACAAAATCTATGAGAGATTGCACCAGTTCATACAGGATTACTTGGACATTTTCAAATAAATAAATATAAAAACACTAATCAGGACATCCAACAAGACCTCAAGCAACATATACTATGTATATTGTGTGCGCAACTTTATGTTCATTGACATACAACAAAAGAAAAAGGCCCAAAATTGCAAAACTAAAATAAATGAAGAATCTATAAAACTATGATAGGAAAGAAATTAAGCTTTTAGTAAATACCAATGTGCATAAATAATATTCCCATAAATGATTGCATTCAGAGGAGTACGTCTCTCTTTTGCCTCCTTAAACCAATAATCTGCAGCTCTTCCAAAATCACATAGGATATTAGTTCAAGATGAAGTAAATCCAATCTTTAGCTGTAGACACTTTAACAGACAACAATGACTATAAAGTCCCGAAACAAAATTTAACTAGTGTACAGCAATTTTGCACAGGAAAATTATTTTTTTTAAAAAAGAATGCAAGCAAACTGCAGAAGAAACAAGAATCACGGTATAAGTCCATTCAAAAACATGGAATTATTGAACCAGACATGCACCTTGCAATGGAAAATTGGCATTCACTTGGTTTCTTATTAAGACCTTTAATTAACCCCCAAATAAATTATTGATTTTTTTAATCGCATATCCAAAAACAATTTCATGGTGCAAGCATGCCTAATGATTGTTGTCAAATTCCTTGTACATGCCTCATGATGGGAAACAAACTGATATCTTAGAGGGTAGAGCCTGACCAGTCAAAGTAAAAGACTGGTCGTAGTCACTAAATTCTCCTTTGCATCCAACACCCCCCCCCCCCCCCCAAAACCACCTTTTCAATTTTTTTACCAGATTGACAGTCACCTTGTCTTTCATACATTTTTATTTGTCACTCAAAAAGTAGGAAACTCTTTGTCAAATTCCTATCAACATTCAAATCCTAATACTCAAATCCATACAACACAATGAGCTTACAAAAATCTTAATGCTAACCATGACTGAGGTTCACAGATTGAAGCAAATAGAAGAAAGAATACTACTAGAATCAACATTGAGAATTGGAATATATAACAAACCCAACCCCGAATCCATAATTAACGAGACTCTTGACAAGTCAACACTATGCTCAAAAAGCCTGGAAGAGTAATTAAGATACTAATGTCAACTTATGTTCTAGTATTTACGGTTCCACTGTTACCAGAAACTCTTATTATCAACTGAAAAAGCATTTGTGCCAAAAAAAAAAATCAACTGAAAAATCATAAATTCAACGTCAAATTTCAGCCGGAGGTTTGATTGGTACTAACAAGCTAAATTTAGTCCAATGACTAAGGACCCAAAGAAGCAGAAAGCATGAATAAAAATAATATAACCATTAAATCCCCAACTAAACTCTAAGAAAGAAAAGAATAAAAGCAAAAGAAAAAAAGGCAGAACCTATGAAGTTTACTTACTCAGAATTGCCAATTTTGGCAAATCCCCCAACAAGTATACTGTATGTCACAAGAGTCATTTCAATGCCCTCTTCCTTCATTTTCCTAATACAAGATAAGGCTTCTTCCATGTCTCTGCCAACTGCATAAGCGTGAATAAGGCTGCATGGCATGAACTATCTTAAATGTCTGACAAAGAACAATGTACATAGATGACATATAAAACTGCAGGAAATACTATCATCAATCATATAAACGAAAAAGGATAAGAACATGCTTCTTTTTTTCTGTTCATGTGGAAGAAGATGGATTTACTCTGGTTTTCGGACATGAGATCAATCACGCACAAATCATTAAGCCAAATGCTTGGTTGCATAAACATACTTTTATTGAGTATAAAAAATACTATGAAATGAAATTTTCTTAAGGGGGAAAAAAAGCATACAAGTGACTATGTAACGAATAAAAGCATTTCAGATAATCAGTAACGATAAACATTACTGTCTGTTTTTACGGTTAAAGTAGCTTTCTTTCTCTGAGAAATTTATTTTGAGAAATAATTGATGAATTTAACATGATTTTAACCCACCGATATTAGTATCACTGAACAGAAAGTCGTTGTATAAACAACATAAAAAACAACTTTCGGTAGATCACTCAAAAATACCCAGTATCAGGTTGCCTTGCATTGAAAACAAATAAAGCTAAGATATTTCAGATTTTATTGAAAATGATTACTTTGTATAGACATGTGAGGTTGGCTCTATTCCCCTTGCTCGCATCCTCTCAAATGTTTCACGAGCACGATGCATATCCCCTCTTCTTGCATAATAGTTCACCATCAATCCAAATTCTCGTCTAGAAGGCTGACAAGAAAAAAGGACAAAGGACAAGAAACTATCAGATACTGCACACATTAGAATAAATTTCACGGAAAGAAACTTTGGATAACTCCAACAAATGCTTAAACAGTTAAGGTATTTGAGGAACTTCTTAAATCGTATGGTAGCTGGCAGACATAATTCCCATTTTATTTCTTAGCAGAGAACAGCTCCAAAGAAGGGACAAAAAACAGAATACTATGAAACTATATCCTTGCTAGTGCTCGAGCAGACTTGACCCACAAAAGCAGACTCGAACAATTTTCATTTCTATGATAACAAGAAAATGAATACAAAAGAACCCAACTTCATTTCTTCGAGGTTGCTGCTATAAAGAAATTCAATTATATTAAAGTCCCAAAGATTTGAAACATAGTATGCTTCACATACAGAGTTGAGTATGCTTCACAGACAGAGTTGAATCGATGATAAAGCAAAATTACCTTACTAATCCTTTCAAAAGCCGTGATAACCTTTTGCCAATTCTCGGGTTCGGACTCCAAAATCTTTCGAAACAACATTCGAGATCCTTCCCTCTCCTGATGCCATTTAGACTTATTATGACCGTCTTGAACTTGATGACCTTCAACCCATCTGGCTCTCTCCTCTGCTTTTTCCTTCAATCTTTTCCCATCATCCAACTTCACCGTAAGGACTCTCCCATGAAACTCAACGCCATCAAATTCCACCGCCTTCATAGCTGACTTCTCAACCAGCGGAGGGGGACCACCATAAATGACAAACCCAAAGCCGACATTTCTGTTAATGTCATTGTGGGCTTTGATGAGAATGACATCCTTTATGGGGCCGAATTGCCGGAAGAATTCAGCAACTTCGTGTTTTTTAATCCAGTTGGGAAGATTTCCAACAAAAATCTTGCCATCTTGGCGGTACTTTTCGGGGTTTACAGTCTCTGGAGATGGAGCTTCTTCTGGTTCGGAACTTTGTGCTTCCAGTTGGATATCTTGAATGGGAGGAGGAGGAGGGGGAGGGGGAGGGGGAAAGAGTTTGCTGGAGAGTCGAAGTTTGGAGGCAAGAGAGTTAGTTTCCATAGGAGCTGACACATGGGGAGGAGTTTTGGCGGCGGTGGTGGTAGTGGAGAGGTTTTTGAGGGGGTTGGGAGGGGTTTTGGGTTTAGTGGACTTAGAGCGGCGGATGTTGGGGTCTGGTGGTTGAGGTGGCTGTTGAAGCGAGAAGGAGACGGTGGTGGCGCAGGCGGAGGAAGAATGAGGTTTTGTAGTAAATAAGGTCGACGTACAGTGTGAGGTTGGGATTGACAAAAGGCTATCCATTATCTCTTGTGTAGAATTTTTTGAAAGTTTTACTACTTATATATATATACCCAAAGCTTTACTCTTACTCGAGTCAAGACTTGAAGTATCAAACCCAAACTTTTTTTTTTTAGTGGTATACAAGGTTATCTAACAACATAATAAATATCTATATGTTCAAACATTTAAATCACAATCTAACTCAAACTAACAAATTGCCTTAAATAACCAACTTAATAAACTGCCCAATAAACTAAGAAATTGCTCTTAATGCTTTGTTCTTGACAATTAATAAACCTTGGATAATTTAAGTCGTAAATAAGTAATCTTATCTACTATACATGTTAGGGATTTATTTCTAGACCAATTGTTTAATTGAAAACTATCAGGGTAAGTTTGTTGATGTTTTACATGATACTTAAATCTTTGGATTGAAGGTATCATTGGCATTTAACTGATCTTTCTTGCTTTGATAATTAGAATATTGAATTTATCTTTTAAATCAAGGATTCATAGTTAAATTGATTAATTTCTACCATTGAAAAAGAAGTGTGCTTTTAATTATTGTTTTTTTAAATAATTTTCCATAGCTTTAGTTTGATTTAGTTTAGTTTAATTTTATTTTATTGTTTTCTCTATAATTGGTATTTTTAATCCCCTTTCTTTTAAGTGTTTTTTACTGATTCTTAGAATAGTTTTGTCTTTGTGTAGACACCCGATTTTGAGTTTAGAGTATTTAATCTTCTTTTTATTTTAAGTGTCGAAACATTTTATTTTTTTGAGTTTAGAGTATTTAATCTTCTTTTTATTTTAAGTGTCGAAACATTTTATTTTTGGTGGAGACTTCGGTGCTCCCGTTGTGATGCTCCCACTTTTCAATGTGATGCTCCCATTCAATTCTAACCATTGGATGTAATATCTATTTTCCTGACCGTCGGATACTAAAAGATTTAACCTGCTAAAGTGGTTTTAAAAACCTTTTGGAATGAATTCGTATGTGGTAGTCCTCGTGATAGATTTTTACACCTTTTTTATTCAAACCGTTGATATCAACTACTTTTTTTACTTGATTTATTATTTTTTTCTCAATTTTTTTTATTTTTTATTCTTTTCTTCTCCGCTTTCTGCGTTGAGCCCTAGATCACCAACCCAATATCAAAATCATCCTCCAAATGAAGCCAAAGCAATTAAAGCAAATATTCAATTTCTGCACCGACGATCTTGTGATTTCACTATGTTAATTTCTTTCCCTCGTATAAAAAAAAAAAAGCAAAGGATTAATCTATAAGATCATAATGTGTTAACATGTGCGGATCAATCTTTTCCTTTATTTTTGAATTCTTCCCTGCATCTTATGCTTCTAGATCTATAGCTATTAATTTACTTAAATCTCAAGGTTCAAGATCAGCTTAAAAGGACCTTTTTAGTATCTGGAACATTTTCAGCTACTATTGCCTGAACTGTTCTTCATACTCTGGCTCTAGTCTTTCCTAGTTTTTCCATGGAGAAAAAATTCCCTTTGTTACCAGCCTTGTTCACCTTCCTTGTGTTTATTTTCGTGGTGATTAAAATACGAATGGAACCCAAAAATCTACCCCCTGGACCATGGAAACTACCCTTCATTGGGCATTTACACCTTTTTATTTCCTCACTTCCACATCACCGTATGAGAGACTTAGCCAAAAAGCACGGTCCCTTGATGCACCTAAAACTTGGTGAATTATCACACATCATAGTATCTTCTCCAGAGGTTGCTCAACAAGTGATGAAAACACATGATATCAATTTTGCTAACAGGCCTCCTCTCATTGTGGGAAAAACTATAGCGTATCAATTTTGTTAATTGCTTTGGCTTCATTTGGAGGATGATTTTGATATTGGGTGGTGATCTAGGGCTCAACGCAGAAAGCCGGAAAACGGAGAAGAAAAGAACAAAAAATTAAAAAAAAGTTTGAGAAAAAAATAATAAATCAAGTAAAAAAAGTAGTTGATATCAACGGTTTGAATAAAAAAGGTGTAAAAATCTATCACGAGGACTACCACATACGAATTCATTCCAAAAGGTTTTTAAAACCAGTTTAGCAGGTTAAATCTTTTAGTATCCGACGGTCAGGAAAATAGATATTGCATCCAATGGTCAGAATTGAATGGGAGCATCACATTGAAAAATGGGAGCATCACAATGGGAGCACCGAAGACTACACCTTTATTTTTTGATCCGTTTGTTATCTTAGGGTTGAACCTTTTAATTGTCTAATTTCTTTTGGCCTCATATTTCCTTTATTTGGGCCAACCTTGCTCTTGGGCTTCCCTTTTATCAATTTATTTTGAGCTTGTGCTTTTCCTTTAGGACTCATATTTATTGCATATGGAAATCTTGTTTGGCTTTGGGGATTTGGATGTTGGATCATTCTCAAACCTAAACCGTTTCAAAGAAAGGAAAAAAGAGAGAAAATTGATTTCATTTATTGGATTTATTTTCTTTTTACAATTTTACATCAAGACAGAAACGGTGTCAATGTCTTTGCCTAAGCTACTAAGGTTGCCTGACCGAACCCAATGCATCTCTGGCCCAACCAGTTCGCTCTTCACTTTATCAAGTCACCTGCAATTAAGGATCAAAGCAGAATTAGGAGCACAGTTTAAAACAAACAAAGGAAAAACATGGTTTAGCAGAGCCTTGGACACCAAGACTAGCAGCCTACAAGGACTTGTCCCCCAAGACAAAATCCCATGGATCACAGAGCATGAATACCCAATGCTGCAGCAAAAAGGACAACTTTGAGATTGTATCCGATCACCTCAGCATATATATAGTAGGCTATATCTAAGCAAATTACAGAGGAAAGCATGAGAGATCACGTAGAACCTCAGACAGCAGAATATTGCAAGCAAAACGCGTTTTTTAGCTAGCTCACATGCACTGAACACAAAATTTCAGCCAACAGGAGGCATACAAAAAGCCAACCCAAACTTAGCAAAAGGGTACTGACTTCTCAACCTAAGCCATAGGATCAAATCTGAGTTCATTTTCCACCATAGGATCAGAAAATGTTCATGTATAAAAACTTCTTAAACCTCAGAGATGAAAAGAGGACATAGTTACCAAGAAAAAAAACCTAACATTTTTCTTCTTCCCTCAAGAACAACAGAGATCCCAAAAAAAAAACCCTGAGAAAAACCCTAGCTTCTTTTTCTTTTTGAACAACCAAAATTCCAAGAGTAAGAGGACACAAAAAAAACTAAGACAAACCCAAGCTTTTCTTTTCCAGAAACACGAAAAACAAAAAAAAAGAGTCCTTCTATTCGCGAGTTGATCCGCTACTTACCGACACGAACAGGGGCTCCGGCGACGAAGCTTACGGCGGTTCTGAGCGGAGGGACAATTTCAGGCGACTTAAGGAGGAGGAACGGCTAGGTATATGTTTTAGCCTGTTTTTCAAATAATGGTTGAGTTGGTATTTATAAGCAAGGTATTTTGCGTGGGTTTTTGTATTATTGAGTGTTTTAGTTTACTTGTTCATGCAATTTAGTCCTTAGTTAAAGTTATCTATGTTTAATTTTTAGCAATCACGGGTTGATTTTAAATGGAATTAGCCTCAATAGTAACTTAACTTCCTATATGCAAGTATGATAATGTGGGGAATGGAGTAGCTTTTAGCCATTAGATTCGGTTTACAAATGGGGCGAATTTGGGCTTATATACCTAAGGTTAGATATGGGATTTGAGTATGGGCCTCGAATAAAATTGATTAGTAGTTTAATAGGAAATTCCCTTTAATTTAGTGAATAACCATTTATACGATTCAAAATTAGGTGTCCTTTCCATTTTATCCAAGTCAACTTGACCTTGTTTAGTTACTAATTAGAAAGATACGACCCTTGATGGATAATTGGTACCTAAATTAAGCAAAAGGATTAGTAATATAGAATGTTTAGAGATTAGCCTTTTGAATTTGATTATTAGAGCTAAGCATATTAACCAAGGACAATAATTCTTTTGATAATAATGATTAAGATTGGAATATGATAGAATCCAATTTGGACCTCTAAAATTGATTTTAGATATAGGTTTGTTGTTGGGCCTTCTGGGCTTCTTTTCTAATTTGGGTTTCTTTAGCATATATACATACATGTACATAGTTACTTGGGTCATATTTACTTTGGGCTTTTTAAATTTCTATTGGGCCTTGTCTATTCTTATGGATTTGTAATTCTTCTTTTGTTGGGCTTGGTTGATCAATTTATCTACTTAGGCTTTGTGATATATTTGAACTATTATTTGGTTTTTGGGCTTGACATTTGGTTAAACTTTGGGCTTTGTACTTAAATGGCCACTTAACTATATATATGTGGGCTTAGTTGATACTTAGGCTTAAGCTATTACACCATGATTCTAGTTTGGGTTTTGATTAAAATAAATTGAACTTAGGAAATAAAATAAGTCTCATATGCATCATATTTATGCTTGTTCTATTATTATGTTATGTCACTTGGGATTAATAAATACAAGTAGGGCGGCTTGCGCTTGCGCTGCAGTCATCTTCTTATTAGAGCTATATTTTTTGTAGTTATTTAAGTCGATTAGTAAGAAGATATTGCATTGGCTGTAAGTGAATCAATTAGGAGAAACTCTACATCCAAACAAATAATTCGCATATATAAAGCAAAACACATGACCCCTCTTTCATTCAAAAAGTGCATTACCTAAATTCTACTCCATCTCTAGGTAATTTATCAAAATAAATCAAAATAAAGCTAATATTCTACTCCTCTATCTCTAGATAATTCATCAAAATAAAGCTAATATTAATTGTTGTTTGAAATGTATGTTGATTATCTAAAAAAAATCGTACACTGCGGTCATTTATTAATCTTGATTGCAATTGTTAAATTAATGAACTCGGATAGGTGAAAGAATTTGGCTTCTGCATAAGGAATGCCTAATTTTTTGTAGTCAAGGAACATGTATAGTTGTCGTAGGAAAATTGAATTAGTTGAGAGCATTTGCAGGAGCATATGTAATTTACAGAATGCATCACAAAATTATTGTACTTAGCATTGGCTAACTGTCCATTTGGAAATGTGGAAATATACTAAACATAAGCAACTAATAGAAACCTCAATAAAAAGGAAGTCGAATGATAAATTAAAAAAAAAACTTTTTGTAAAATAAAAGAGAAATAAGGAAATGTTAAATTTAAGTATCAAATAATATAATCAACAAATAAATCCAAATTTACCTCAAAATGTTGCGGTGAGAAGTGAAAGTTCCCCACTTTAGTTATGTCATCCTAAGGCGCTGCTAAATTAAATAGAACGATCTTATCAAAGTCCACCTAAAAATTTAGGAAACAGAACGGAGTCCATGTGAAACCAATTCAGAGAAATGTTAGGGAAGAAAAAACCCACCCAAATAAAAATGAAGACGAAAGGAAAAGAGAAATGGAATGTCAATAGTTTACCCATGAATCAACCATTATTACAGATACATTTATAGCACCAATCCTTTGGAATTCCGGCAGAGGAGTTGAACCGGTAAATCCTAATATCCACACACAATAAATATGTAATTAATTAAAACACACTTAATCATAAATATGGAAATAGTAAATTACAAAAAAGGGCAGTAGGAAAAGTAAGTGAGGAAATTCATCGAGGGCATTTTTAGTCACCCGAAAAGTGTGAAAAGACCAAAAAAAGCCAAAAGGAGGCACCACATTAATCCTCAATTTGGCCTTTAAGTAATTTCCATTGTCACTAAAAATAATATATAGTATATATGATCCGATGATGGAACGATAATTGGGACTTAGACAATTTTTGTCGGTTTCAATTTATCCTTTCTAGGCTTGGAATTTCCGGACGGGGGTCTTAGCCAGTATGAGTGGCGGGTGCCCGGATGGAAATCCTCGTATAATTATTCGGTAAAACAATTGCATATAATCGGAAAACATGCATCATTTGCATTCATACATCTAGGGTTTAAACTTAGTAATCGCAATTAATAGTTAAAGAAAATCAAGGCAAAAAAAAAGAAATTGAAATAGAATAAAGCCATTTTCTTCAAAATTAAAAAAGAGTTTTTGTTTGTGAATTGTTCTCTTTTAGTCTTCAAAGATAAAAATTCAAAAGGAAAAATTGAGCATTTCAAATTTAACAAAAAGGTTTTCAAAAAATACAAAAAAATTCAAAACTCAAAAATCAAAAAGAATTTCATCAGGTCAAAGTTTTTAAATTGGGAAAGTTCCCACGAGTTTTTACGTTTTCAAATTGGGAAAGTTCCTATCAAGTTTTAATTTTGAATTTAGGGAAAGTTCCCGTCATTTTCGGTTTTAGCTTTAAAATGGGAAAGTTCCCATCAAAAGCATTTTTCAAATCAAAATGTTTTAATGGTAAGTTTTAAAGAAAATCCTCTCATGAGGAGCCCAAAAAGAGAACAAACAATAAACGGGTCCAATTCTCGATAACCCAATTTCAAAATTTAAAATCTATTTTTGCTTGTTTTCTACCAAAGACTTATAAAATTTCCTAATGGCATGAAAATCTTTAGAAATAGAGATAACCAATAATAGAAACCCGCGTTAAGTCTAGACTAGTCAGTGCTGTCTTTTGACAGGCGTCGTGGGGGTGTTAATCCTTCCCCACGCGTACCCGATTCCCGAACTTTAGAACTCTGGTTAGAAGACCGTTTATTAGGTTTAATGTTGCCCTAGCCAAGTTAGGTTAATATTAGATTTAATAATCTAATAGGTGGCTAATCACACCTAGGTTAAAAAAGATTAGTGGCGACTCCAAAACCTAAGAAACAATAGTTCCCCCTTCCCCTTCCTTAAAGTCGTTAAACGGTAAGGGTTTCGGGACCCCGGACCCGCACGTTGCGACAGCTTGGCGACTCCGCTGGGGACTGGTTAGAGAGTCAAACTGAATGCTAGTTTAGGGTTGACTAGGGTTTCAAAATTGGTTGTTTGTTTGCATTTGTTCTTGTTTATTCATGCCTATGAGTTTGCTTTCTATACTTACATTTTCTCATATTTCTGTATATTTTCTTTGCTTAACTTCTCTGCTTTGTTTCTCTTGGGGGTAGTTTAGTAATTATGGGTTGGGTTTGTGGTAAAGGTTTGTATGTTCCCTCACACACTCACTAAATAAATTTGCATCCGCATTGCATGAGCTTACACCGGAGCTCTTACCTATTTAGGAGGAGGCAAAGTAGCTAGCCCTCGTGTGGCGATAGTCACCGTGCGGGTTTTTAGTGAAACACCTCCACTCAGACTGAACCCTTTCCAGTGAGCCTATAATGGGTGAGGATTGGGGACCTTACTAGTCTAGAGTGGGCGTCAGTAAGGACAGTTTGAGAACCTTTAGAACCAAGAAGCTTTACCCAGCATATAGCTACCTTGATATCTTGCCTAGTTAGAGCCAAACCCTGTGAAAGCAAACCTAGGTACACAAAAGGAACATTTTTAACCTTTTATCTCTTACTACCATCTTCAAATTTGAGACTGTAGAGCGGGTAATGACTTTATCCGCAGTAGGTAGATTTCCCGTCCCAAGGGTATTTTCATCCTTTTAGATTTTTGGAAAATAAGAGTTTTTGTTAATAAGGAATAAGAGGGGCATGATTCTTCTTTAAATTTCAGTTATTTACTATTCTTGTTTAATTTCCTCGTGGTTACTAACTTTTTTCATTATTTTCTTATTTTCCATTTCATCCCTTTTTCAGCATTATACATTTTCACTACATTTGTAGGATTTGCCAGATTACAATTGGGGCAAAAGATGCCTGATTAAGACCGAGACATAACACCCAGCCACGCAGAAAGAGATTCAATTACATGTTTCAGTCAGACAACATTCACCAATCGCCAGATTTAGTTCAAGATTTCGCCAAAATAAAAGCCATGTATTGTAACCACAAGTGTGGAAACTCAAAGAAACCTTGTATAAATACTTCTTTCAAAGACACATGTATTGAAACTTTCTGGGAGTCTTAATCAAGTATCTTTCGTTCCCATTGTCCTATGGCAAATATTTAGATATCGCATATTCTTAACCCTCTGGTTTTGCAGGTTTCATCATTTTGTGCATTGTCATGCATTCATATCCTGTTATATTCTCATTGTACATAGTCGATCATGCACATCATGCATTTGCCATTAGCATATCTTGCCATGTCACCATCATTCATAAATAGATTGTACATCTAGATTACTTGTAAATATTACTTACTCGAGCTTATTCTGTAGACAAGTTTAGTTAGGAGTCCGAAATATTGAGGAAGTATGGAAGATTCGTTGAAAGCTCGAGTGCAGCAGTTAGAGTATGATAAGAATGATGCAAATTGATATGATTGATTTGAAATGCAAGCAGGAGACCATGGTAGAAGAGGTGGGCCAGTTGAGGAGACATGTTTTAAGAGCATTAATCATGTCTGGGGATACTGATGAAGCTTACAAAATGATGGCCAAAGCCGAAGCGCCACAAGCTCAGTTTGGTTACGGAAAGTCAGTATATGTCACTGAAGTCACCACTAGCTCAGATAAGGCAGAGAATTTGGGTAAGATCGTTAAAGGGATGGATGAGCTGACCAAGCAAGTGGAAGGGCTCAAGTCTTGCATGACAAAAGTGGAATCTTCCGGTGCAATGCGATCTCAGAACAACATTGTTCAGTTGAGTGACCCACCTTCTTACCCTCCAGCTTATCACCCACAAAACTTCGGTCAATGGAAGAATCCATATAACTTTCATCAGCCTTGACCTAATCATCAGCCAAATTTCAGGCCAAACACTTCATTCGGACCACCCATTCACAGGCCAAAATCCCAACCAAAATCTCAGCCAACGTCTCAACCTCTAAGTCCAAAAAGGGAACCTGTTGAGCTTACAGATCTGATTCTAATTCCTGGCACTTACACAGAATTACTCCCACAGCTATTGCAACAGGGTTTGTTGGAAAAGTTATCATATGTTCACCCTTTGCCGCTAAACCGTCGACCCAAGTGGTACAATGCCGACGCCCATTGTCAGTACCATTCAGAAACCTCGGGCCATGAGACTGAAGACTGCCCAAAGCTAAAAATTGAGGTAAAAAGGTTGATTGAAGAAGGAAAGTTAACTTTTGGAGCAAATGGTAGCCCCAGTTTCAGTCAGCGTCTATCAGTTGGTTCTGAAGGAGTGTCGACAAGTACTCAGTGATCTTGCTAGGGGAAAGCTAGATCCCCCAGTGTTTATGCCTAAGGGCACTGGAAGAGTTGTTTGGGCTTTATTTTCATAGTCAATCTTGTATATATTTATGGTTATGTTCGAAGTTTGATGTAGTAAGACAATGTAATGGTCGTCAGTAATAAAAAGAGGAATTTCACTGAGATTGGCTTTATCCTTCATTTGTCTGCGCAAATTCATTGTTTCAGGACATCATGCATCCATCTTTGCCTCATACATTCATTCATTCATTCATTCATCATGACATTTACTCATACATTGAATGGATAGCTTTGACTTCATTTCACAAAAAGAAAATAATTTTTATCAATAGATTGAATTCTGACGGCTCTCAAAATTTGATTCAGTTTTTGGAGGATTTATTGGAAAAAAGCAATGGAGGGAGAACAATTAACTGAGTTCCAACGTTTGAAAAAGTCACATGATGATATGAAGAAAGAGAATGAGGAATTGCAAAGGCAGATGAGCGGGATGAAGCATCAACTAGCGGAACTGAAGGGAAAAACAACGCAAGAAGATCATCTCGTGTCAGAAGGGCAGGATATGGCAATGGACACAGACGGTATCGGTGTAGGGCAATCAGGAAGTGTTGAATCTAACCAAGTCAATCCCAACCATTCAAATTCTCCGTTTGTTGTTCAAACCCCATTTGTGCCAAAACCGCCAACTGATACCTCGTACCTTCTTAGTCAAGCTAGTTTCAGGTCAGGGAAGATTAGAAGCGGTAAAAAACGAAAATTGAAAAAAGATCAAACTGGCAGGCAGAATGATGCAGAGGCACAATTATTTAGCTCTAGAGGACAAGAATTTGATCACTCAGGGTCATATGACCCATACACCCTCCTTACTACCCCAATCCACCACTTCCACCAACAAACTCATAGGTGGACCATGCTCCCTACCCATACCAGTCGGTTCCTCCACCAAGTTTTCATGCTCATGACTATCCTCAAGCATCAAAGAGAAGGCTGATATCCTCACTCAGTGCAGAACCAACCATTCCAAAGGACCAACAAAAGGGATACATGTGTCATCAAGAGAATTTCAAGTTTAGCCCAACTTATACAGAATTACTGTATCAACTCATCCAATAGGGTCTTGTGGAACCGGTATATGTGGAACCCATGCAACCTCCTTATCCCATGTGGTATGATACTAATGTGCAATGTGAGTATCATATGAATGTTCAAGGTCATTCCACGGAGAATTGTACCAGTTTGAAGAAGAAAGTGCAAGCATTAATCAAGGCAGGGTTGAGATTCTAATAAGTCAAAGCATAGTCGACAGGGCTGGTTATCTGAAGTAATAGACTAGGATCCCTGGTATTTCTGCCCAAGAACATTAGGATAGTTGCATGGGCTTTTGTTTTAGTTCAAGCTTATTGTAATAAAATAGACGCATTTCATGGTTCAGAACATTGTCGCGTCATTCATTCCATTTCTCAAAGCATTTTTCAATTTCACAGATGTTGATGTTACAAACAAAGCTCACGTCAAGTTAATTTACTTTAGAGATCTGCAATCTTGTAAATGGGTGCCAAACAGGGGCATTTTCCTTACCTTTTTCATTTATCCTGAAATATGCATTTAGTAGATTTGAGACTTCTTTTGTAAATATTTGCATGAATTTGCATTAATAATAATAATGATAATAAAGGAATAAAAAGAAATAAGGGTTTCCTTCGGATAAGCGATCATGTGTTAATAATAAAAAGAGTTTCTGAAGTGGATTGGTGTTTACCACTAAAACTGACCCAAGAAGGGTCGATAACCTTTATCTGGACTGGGAGCAAAGGAATGATGAATTTTAATTAAAAATTGTTTCAAAATCAATTTTAGTCAAAGCAATGGTTTCGAGGTGTGAGCAAAGGAAAGATGAGTTTTAATCAAAAGATGTTTCAAAATCAGTTTTAGTCAAAACAATGGTTTCAAGGTGACTGAATCTATCTTTTCAAAAGTTTTAAGGAGACAATTTGATTAGTGTCAACACTACTCCCAAAACAGCTAAACTCCAAATCCCTTCAAAATCCAGATTAAACCTATTCTCTTTGAACCCAAATACCAAAGTCTTGTTTTCTTCTAATAGGTGCAATTCGGTCACACTATTGATATCATCACAATGCCTTAAGGGCAAAATGACCAGACTTCAATTTTCTCAAATGTCCCTTAAATCATCCAGGTTAATCTTCAATGTCTCAAACTTATCTTTCGATCAAGAGAAGCGGTGCACAACTCAAAGAGTTCAAATCAATTCGCTCAGATTCATCAATAGAAGGGTCGTTTCAATAAAGGGTGGCACAAAGTTTTGTCATAATTCCCCGATAAGAAAGAAAAAAACAGAGAGAAAAAGAGAAAAAAAGTAAAAAGAAAAAAAGCACTTGAAATATCCGGAGGAGTCCAGCAAAATGGTTTTAAAAAAGAGTCATGGTTTTCAAAAGGTTTTGATAAAATGGTTTTTCAATGAAAGATTTTTGAAACCCGTTTTCCCGAGGAATGCTCTTCAATGAAGGTGTCCAATCTTGAAGTGATAAATGACTTTCTTTCACATTCCCTTCACTTGTAGAAAAAATATCCATTGTTGTCCCCTTTGAGCCTAATTAATTTCTTTTCAAATGAACCCTAATCAAGGATCACTCTCCACACTGGGGGGCAAAGGTGAAGAAGGATCAGCCTCGAAAGAAAGGGTTTGCGCTCAATATTGAATGGGGCATCCCGATAGTAATGAGTAAAGTTCACAATGAGGCATTGAGTCCACTCCATCAAGAAATTAAAATTAAAAGTCAATAAAGATGCAAAAAAAAAAACAAAACAAAAAAGAAGTGAAAATTGAAAGTGAAAGTGAAAATTGAAAATTGAAAAAAGTATAAGATGGAGCAAAGGACAATTGGTATGATAAGATCCTTCACATGCCAAAAAAATGATCCTTGATTCAAATACCCTCAAACACATTTTTTGAGCCTTTATATCCTTTCTTTGGCAACCCAGAATCCTAGCCTACATTACGTGCCTAATAAAAGTCCATCTTTGATCAAGTGAGGATATTTGAGAAGAGACTGTTCCTCAACAAAAGTAATAGTCCTTTTTGCAAAATGTTTTGGGTCAAAACTTAAAAAAAAAAGAGTTTTCAGATAAATTTGGAGTTTTCCAAGTGCATAAAAAAATGATGAAAATGAAAATGAAAAATGAAAAAAATGAAATGAAAAAATGAAAAAAAATGAAGAAAAGAAGCTCTAGGGTGAAAACCCGCAAGGGCAGTCTAGAGTAAGAATGGGGAATCAAAGAGTCACCCACAGTTGTGACAAGGGAACGGAAGATGACACATCCATCATAATACTGAGCAATGAGTTACTTTCAAGCATCAAACGCTTCAGCTCTGCCAAAAGAACCCAATTCTTTGAAGCCATATCTCTCTATGACAATTCTCAAATCTCAAACGTTTTGTAGAGTGTTGACTCAAATCATGTCTCGAAAAAAGATTTCAAAACAAGAAGTTTCATAATAAGATTGCATTCCATTTGTGAGTCTGATATCAAAATTCGATTTTCAAGATAAGATTGCATTCCATTTGTGAGTCCAAGATCAAAATTCGCTTTTCAAAGGGCATTTTAGTGGTGATCACCAATTCTCTTCAAAATTCAAATTTAACAAGGTTTTCAGAAAAAATAAGTTTTATTTCCAACCTGAACTGTTTAGGGCATATATTTCATGAGGGCTATATGGGGGCAATGTTTATGAATTTATGACATGATTCAAAAAGTTTCAATTACATGATTGATATTTGAATTTTGACTGCTGGTCAAATTTTGTTACAGAGTAACAAGGGAATGGATACAGGGAGTAGTGAAATCAGCAAAAGAATCTTTCGAAGCATACTATTCAAGTCAGATCTGGGGCAAAGATGAAGACAACAACAAGAACAAAGAAGCAAATTCAAAGACAAATCAAGAAGAGCAGAAGGATTCAAGAAAGCAAAGATTCAAAGTAACAGTCAAGAAGCTTCAATCACAACATCAGACTCAGAGTTAGTTTTCAAGTTATCAAAGTTGACCACTGATCGGTCTTCTCTCAGCAGTTATCAACGTTGATCGCAAACTGATCCCCTTTCATCATCAATCAAGAAGTTTTTAGTTACAACATCAGACTCAGAGTTATTTTTCAAGTTATCAAAGTTGACCGCTGACCGGTCTTCTCTCAGCAAGTTATCAAAGTTGATCACAAACTGATCCCCTTTCATCATCAATCAAGAAGTTTTCAGTTACAACATCAGATTCAGAGTTAATTTTCCAAAGGTATTTTCTTCCAAAATCACTTCCATGTGATTCAGATTCAATTTTCAAGATTTCACTTCGGTTCCATCCGAATGCTTTGACTTTTCCATAAGTCAGACCCGTTAAGCCTTGGTTCCATCCAAGCAGCAGGGGCTTTCTCGCAAGCCAAACTCGTTTCCATACGAGCCAGTTAAGCCTTGGTTCCATCCAAGCAGCAAAGGCTTTCTCACAAGCCAAACTCGTTTCCATACGAGTCAGTTTAGCCTTGGTTCCATCCAAAAAGCAGGGGCTTTCTCACAAGCCAAACTCGTTTCCATACGAGCCAATTAAGCCTTGGTTCCATCCAAGCAGCAGGGGCTTTTCCACAAGCCAAACTCGTTTCCATACGAGTCACTTTAGCTTCGGTTCCATCCGAATGCTTTGACTTTTCCAAGCCAAATTCGTTTCCATATGAGTCAGTTTAGCCTTGGTTCCATCCAAGAAGAAGAGGCTTTCTCACAAGCCAAACTCGTTTCCATACGAGTCAGTTTAGCCTTGGTTCCATCCAAGCAGCAGGGGCTTTTCCACAGGCCAAACTCGTTTCCATACGAGTCAGTTTAGCCTTGGTTCCATCCAAGAAGCAGAGGCTTTCTCACAAGCCAAACTCGTTTCCATACGAGCCAATTAAACCTTGGTTCCATCCAAGCATCCAGGGGCTTTTCCATAAGCCACGTTCCATATAAATTAAGCTTACTTCCAAGTAGGCTCAAATTTAAGCTTATTTCCATATAAATTAAGTTTTAAATCCTCAGGGTACCTTTCAACTATCAAAGTTGACTGGAAACAGGTCATCTTTCAGCAGTTATCAAAGTTGACTGGAAACAGGTCATCTTTTCTCAGTGTTAGTTTCAACCTCAGACATGTCTTTATCTTTCAGTTTCAGACCTCAGAACAGGTCTTCTTTTCTTTCTAGTTTCGAATAAATGTCCTTGAATATGAAGAAACAAAAAAGAAGAATAGAAAAAAAGAGGTTTTAGTAATGAAGCGGGTGTCTACGTCTTTACGACCTCTCTAACTATCCAAAAGGTTCACTTTCCGATAATTAGAGAGCTCACAAAGAGGGGCAGCTGTAGACACCCAATTTAGGATTTAGAATAAATTATCTTTATGAGGTAAAACTTAGTGATGGGTTTGGACTTAAATTTGGTTAGTTAGGATTGGATCATATTTATTTAATCAACTGAACCCCAAGTTCATCTCTTACTTTCTCTTTAGGTCCCTCTCACTGGGCCAACTTTGCTTTTGGGCTTCCTTTCTTAAATTATTTTGGGCTTGTGCATTTCTTTTTGGACTCATCTTTATTGCATATGGAATTTTTGCTTGACTTTGGGGATTTGGATATTGGATCATTCTCAAGCCCAAACCTTTCTAATAAAGGTCAAAAAAAAAAGAAAGAAATTAATTTAGATTCATATCTTTAAAATTTCCTTTTACAGGCCAGATTACATCTAAAACTCATTCAAGGTCACGTGAGTTCCCCGTTTTAGCTAGAGGATTTGCATTTTGCTTCCTTAACGGTTCCTTCTCTTCTCGTTTGCCACCTGGACAGACAAAGCAAAAGATTTAACAAGGTGGCAGAAGCTTAATCACAAGCAAACAAGGAAAAACAAGATTAATTTGAGACTAAACCAAACTTGGAGACCAAGCCTGCACGAATACAGAACTTATCTCAAGGTTGGGTTGCATTGCAAAGGAGAGGCACATGAACTAAAAATACAATCCCAATGGCGCCAATAGATCAAGTTTACTTCATCAAAGTAACTTGATTATCAAAGCAGAAGTGCAAAGATAGAAGGACGTGCATTGAGAGAAAGATGATCAAGCACATAGGTGATTTATGCAATGACAAAATGCATCATTTGCAGGTGCACACACTCAAGCATGTGACTTACACAAGTACAAGGTTCCATGTCAGCATAAGGAGACGAGGCAGCAGTTAGCATGAACACCAACACACACTGAATCACTCCCAATGCCAGCACATTAAGCTCAAAACAGACAAACTAAGGGCATTTTCACCAGGATAAATATTGCAATTAGAGAAAAAGATTACCCTTGGAGTTGTCGATTTCTCATAGGCCCCAATGTCCAAATTCAGCTCCTAATTGGTTCAAGACATTCACCTGCAGAAGACAACAAAAAGGTTAGAAGTGGGAAGAAAAAGAGAGGAAGCTTCCTCCTCATTTTTGGATAGGAGGGAGGAGAACAGTGGGCATAAAAGGGAGGTTTTAGAGTGGTTCAAGGGGAGAGATTCCAAGAAACAAAGAAAACCCAAAAAGATTCCCTTTTTTCCTTTTTTTTCCTAGCTAGCAACACAAAAAATACTCAAAAAAAGATTTCTTTTTCTTCATTAGGATGAACAGAAAATTCAAAAAAAAAAAGATGGTTTATTTCTTTTAGCTTCTTCAACCCAGTAGTATTTTTTTTTCCATCAAGATAAATCCTTAGTTCCATAGGTAGCTTTACACTAGTTCAAAGTTGTCCAAAAAAAAGAGAAAAAAAAAGTCTTTTTAGCATTAATCATATCAACAGAAACCCAAAAATAAGAATAACAAATTTCATTTTTCTCTCTTAGTTAACTTCTAGCAGGAACACAGAAATTAAAAAAAAAACACCAGAAGCACGAAAATCCTTACCACTCTAGGAGCTTTATCGCATTCAAATCCATCAGTAACCTTATTCCTTGTTCCCTATTTCACCTTTCTTTTCGTTTCCTTGCAAAAAAATTAAAGTTAAGAGTTAGGGACATACGAATTAGGGATTAGGTAGTTCAAGAAATCAGATTCAAAAATCCTACGGTCAGAAGGAAGAACAGAGGGGAAAGAAGAACTTATCTGAAAATAGGCCTCATCGAACGGTCGGATTCTCGGATCCGGGCGGTGCAAGCTGGGATCGGTTTGGACATATTTTGACGGCTTAGAGGTTGGTTCCTGCGAAACCAAGGCCAGATCTGGGTTGGGGAGGTCGAGGCGAGTCTTCTGGTGGAATTTCGGCTTCAACGATGATCGGAAGTACTTCCGTTGCGGTGATTCAAGGTGGTGACTGTGGTGGGGAAATTTTTGGTGGTTGGTGGGAGAGAGAAGCGACGGTGCAGGTAACTTAATGGCTAAAAAAAATAGAAATGAGTTGATATTTATAGTTATAGTAAGTTTCATGATTTATTATGATTTTAGTTGAAATGTTTGTTAGTTATTCATGTAAGTCCTAGTTTTATTTATATTGTTTTAACCACTGTCAGTATAGATCTTACGTTGGTTTGCCTTTTAGTTTGGGGAAATTCAAGTAATTAATTTTGGGTAATCTATTTCTAGAATAATTCATAGTTAAGAAATTCCTGGACTTAATTAATTTGGGATTAGTACAAATGATAAATTTCATAACTAGTTTAGCATGGGCTTAGCAGTTTAGCTTTCAATATACTATCAAGGAATTAATTTGGGGATTTGTTAGTTTCGAATCTAAGAATAAAATGTTTGGAATTAATTATTTTAAGTAATTTAGATTTTAAAGTGATATTTTGATAATTAGCAAATAGAACTTGGATTGGGATTTCTAGTTTATGTTTGGGCCTTAGTTTTTTTTTTTTTGGACTATATCTTTTTATGTCTTTTTATGTGTTGATCTTTTTTTTGTTGGGCTTTTATTTTCTTTTTTTGTTTGGGTTTTATAGCTTTTTATTGTGGGTTTTAAATTTCCGTTGGCCCCTTCATCTTATTTGGTCTGAAATGGGATAAAATTAAAGTTAGCTTTATTTCGTTTGCATTCACATCTACTTTTATATAAAATTGTTGCAAAATATTATTGTCATGCGAGTTAATCCACTTGATCCGATGATGGAACGATTAATTGGGACTTAGACAATCTTTGTCGGTCTCAGTTCATCCTTTCTAGGCTTGGAATTTTCGGATGGGGGTCTTAGCCAGTATGAGTGGCGGGTGCCCGGAAGGAATTCCTCGTATAATTATTTGGTAAAAAAATTGCATTTAACCGGAAACATGCATCACGTGCATTCATGCATTTAAGGTTTGGATTTAGTAATTCCAACTAATAGTTAAAGAAAATCCAAAAAAAAAGACCAAAATTGAAATGGAATAAAAACCGTTTTCTTCAAAATTAAAAAGAGTTTGTATTTGAGAATTGTTCTCTTTTAGTTTTCAAAGAAAAATCAAAAAGGGAAAAATTGAGTATTTCAAAATTAATAAAAAGGTTTTCAAAAATACAAAAAATTTTCAAAACTCAAAAATCAAAAAAGAATTTCATTAAGTTTTTAATTGGGAAAGTTCCCACCAGTTTTAAATTTTTAATCGGGAAAGTCCCCACCGGTTTTAAGTTTTTAAAAATTGGGAAAGTTCCCATTAACTTTTAAGTTTTCAAATTGGGAAAGTTCCCATTCAGTTTTTTTGCAAAATTCTCACCAAGTTTTAGTTTTCAATTTAGGGAAAGTTCCCGTTATTTTCGGTTTTAGTTTTAAAAAAATGGGAAAGTTCCCATCAAAAGCATTTTTTTTTTCAAATCAAATCGTTTTAATGGTAAGTTTTAAAGAAAATCCTCTCATGAGGAGTCCAAAAAGAGAACAAATAATAAACGGGCTTGATTCCCGACAATCCTATTTCAAAAATCTAAAATCCATTTTTGCTTGTTTATTTGCTTAACGTCAATGATTAAAATTTCTTAATGGCATGAAAATAGTTAAAAATAGAAACAACCCATAATAGAAACCCATAGTCAGTTCTAGACTAGTCAGTGCCGTCTTTTGACGGGCGTCGTGGGGGTGCTAATCCTTCCCCACGCGTACCCGACTCCCGAACTTTAGGACTCTGGTTAGAAGACCGTTTATTAGGTTTAGTGTTGCCTTAGCCAAGCTTAGGTTAATATTAGACTTAATAATATGATAGGTGGCTAATCACACCTAGGTTAAAAAAGATT
>AWUE01013145.1:0-11066 GCA_001974825.2 Corchorus olitorius
CATCCAAGCAGCAGAGGCTTTCTCACAAGCCAAACTCGTTTCCATACGAGCCAGTTAAGCCTTGGTTCCATCCAAGCAGCAGGGGCTTTCTCGCAAGCCAAACTCGTTTCCATATGAGCCAGTTAAGCCTTGGTTCCATCCAAGCAGCAGAGGCTTTCACACAAACCAAACTCGTTTCCATACGAGCTAGTTAAGCCTTGGTTCCATCCAAGCAGCAGGGGCTTTTCCACAAGTCAAACTCGTTTCCATACGAATCAGTTTAGCCTTGGTTCCATCCAAGCATCCAGGGGTTTTTCCATAAGCCACGTTCAATGAGGTTTTCCAAAACCGGACTTGTTTCCATATGGGCCAAGCCTTACTTCCAAGTAGGCTCAATTTTAAGCTTATTTCCATATAAGTTAAGTTTCAAATCCTCAGGTCACCTTTCAATTATCAAAGTTGACTGGAAACAGGTCATCTTTTCAGTAATTATCAAAGTTGACTGGAAACATGTCATCTTTCAATAGTTATCAAAGTGTAGACACCCATTTTTGTCCTGTATCCTTTCAATTTAAATCAATTTATTTTTTTAATTGGCATTAGGCTCAACTAGGGGCGTTTTGGTCATTTGCAAAATCTAGGGGCATTTTGGTCATTTTAAGCTAACATTCAATTTAGGTTAACTAATTCATTCTTAGTCATTTAGATTGCACCAGAAAAAAAAAAACCAAAAATTTTAGAATATGCATCTTTGGCATTTCTGCATTTTCCATGGCTTAGTTTCATTTAGTAATATAGTGTTGTTATATTTTAATCACGTAGTTTAAGTTCAATTTAGTTCGTGGATCAATTAATCCTCAATTTATCAATTGGTTAGTTCGGGGGCAGATTAGCTAACCTTCGTGGGGTCAATTAAGATCCCCGTATGGGTTATGTGAAATGCCTCCACTCAGATTGAACCCTTGTCAATGAGCCTATAATGGGTGAGAATCGGAGGCCTTACTAGCCTATAGTGGGAGTCAGTTAGGACAATTTGGGAACCTTTAGAAGTCTAACCGAAGCCCAGCATATAGTGGTGAAAATGCCAGCCTGTATAAAGCCGAACCCGTGAGAATGAGTGTATAGGACACACAGAAGGGACGCTTCTAATCTTTATTTCTTTCACCACTTTTAAATAAAACTGTAGAGCAGATAACGACTTTACCCGCAGTAGGCAGACTCCCCGCCCCAAGGGCATTTTTCAACCTTTTAATTTTTCTGGAAAATAAAAAGGTTTTTGTTATTCAAGAATAAAAGAGGGCATGATTTTTCCTTTAAGATTTTCAACAATAATTTTATGTTCAGTTACTAACGAGTTTTGTCTCTTCCCTGTTATCTTATCTTTTTTGCATATGTATTTGTGTTACAGGTTTCATCTTTACATATCATGACATCATTTTCGCAGTCTCATGCATTTATATATTCTATAACTGATCATGCACATCCATTTCCTTCATTTGTTTATCAATATAGGTTGCCATGTTGTATTGCATTATCATGCACACTTTCACAATTTGACAAGCTATCATAACATTCGTGTATACGTTCATGCATCCATCTTGCATTATCATAATCATTTTTGAGTTGGCGCATCATTGTACATAGTTTGTCTACTAAGATCATGTGTAAGTACCACTTATTCAGCGTTTGTTATGCATTGTCACAGTTGTTTCGTCAGAAGTCCAGAAATATTGAAGAAGTATGGGTAGTCCACTAGAAGTTCGGGTGCAGCAGTTGGAGTTTGACCAGAGGATGATGGAAAATGAGATAATCAAGCTGAAATGCAAGCAAGAAGAGTTTACTGAGGAGGTTAGCAAGCTGAGAGGGCAGGTTCTAAAGTTGCTGATAAAGGGTGGAGATCTGGAAGGGGCTCAGGAACTTCTTTCTTTAGAGAAACCGTCGAAGCAAACTCACTCTAGTTATGGGAAGTCAGAACATGCCAGCGAAACTGCCCCTAGCTCAGACAAGGTAGAGAGTTTGGGCAAGATCGCAAAAGGGATGGGTGAGTTGACCAAGCAGGTGGAAGAGCTCAAGTCTTACATGCCAAGCGTGGAACCTTTTGGTGTAGTGCAACCACAGAATAACTTTGTCCAGCCAAATGACCCACCTGCCTACCCTCCGGCCTATCATTCACCAAACGCTGGTCAAGGTAGAAACTCATCTGACTTTCATCAGCCTCAACCTTATCATCAGCCAAATGCTCGGCCAAACACTTCGTTTCGATTACCTATCCATGGGCCAAAATCTCAACCAAAGACCCAACCGAGGTCTCAACCCCCAAGTCCAAAAAGGGAACTTGTTGAGCTTACGGATTTGATACCAATCCCTTGCACTTATACTGAGCTGTTCCCTCAGCTTTTGCAACAAGGTCTGATTGCATTCCTACCTCACTCCAAGCCAATGAGGCACCCACAACCATGGTACAATGCCAACGCTTATTGTGCTTATCATTCGGGAACTCAAGGTCACTCTACTGAAAAATGCCCAAGGTTGAGAGAAGAGGTGCAAAGGTTGATCAAAGAAGGGGAATTAGTCTTCAAGGCAGATGGAAATTGCAATTTCAATCAAACCTCGTCATCTAGATTTGGAGAAGCCTCAGGAAATACTCAGTGATCTCGTCTTGAGAGGTTTTGAATTGCACATGCTCATACCGAGGATATCAAGAAGGGTTGTTTAGGTTCTAGCCATTTTTGTATTCGCTCTTGTATATAATCAAAAAGAAGAGTATAATGGTACAATGTAATGGCGGTTGCTATCAATGAAAAGAGGAAGTTCTATGAGTTTAGTTCGATCCCTCATCTGTTTGTACAGACTCATCCTTTCAAGGCATCATACATCCATTTTTTTGCCTCATGCATTCATTCATCATGCCATGGCATTCATTCATGCATTCCATTAAAGCCTACGCATCGTTCCATAATAAGAGAGCAGTACTGCATATTAATAGACAGATTGCTGATGATTCTTGAAATTTGTTCCAGTTTTTGGGAGACTTATCGAAAAGGGGAAATGGGAGGAGAGCAGTTAACTGAGTACCAGCAGATGAAGAAAGAGAATTAGGAATTACGAAAGCAGATGAGCATGATGAAGCATCAACTAGCAGAACTGAAGGGCAAAATACCGCGAGAAGATCATCCAGTGTCAGAAGGGCGAGACATGACAATAGACAGTATTGGTGTGGGGCAATTAGGAAGTGCTGAACTCAACCAAATCAACCTCAACCAGTCAAATTCTCCGCTTGTTGATCAAACCCCATTCGTGCCTAAATCACCAGCTGATAACTCATACCTCCTCAATCAAGCCACTTTCAGGTCAAGGAAGGTTAGAAGCGGAAAAAAGCCAAAATCAAGGAGGGGTCAAATCGGCATGCAGAATGGCATAGAAACACCGATAGGCAACTTCAAAGGACAACAGTCTGATCACTCGGGGCCATATAACCCATACCCTCCTTATTTTCCTTATCCACCACTTCCACCAACAAACTCATATGTGAATCAAGGTCCCTATCCATACTAGTCGGTTCCTCAACCAAGCTTTCAATCTCATGAGTATCCTCGAGAATCGAAGAAAACACCAGTATCTTCACTTGGTTCAGAACCAACCATTCCAAAAGGCCAACAAAAGGGATACATGTCTCACCAGGATAGATTCAAGTTTGCCCAAATTCCCATGACTTATACGGAATTGCTTCATTAGCTCATTCAGCAGGGCCTTGTGGAACCAGTATATGTGGAACCCATACAATCTCCTTATCCCATGTGGTATGATCCTAATGTGCAATGCGAATACCATATGAACGTTCAAGGTCATTCGACAGAGAATTGCACCAGTTTGAAGAAGAGAGTACAAGCATTGATCAAAGCAGGGTTGTTGAGTTTCTGATAAGAGCATAGTCAACATGGATGGTTATCTGAGTGAATGGAGCAGCAGAGATTGGTTTCAGATTAGCACCCCTAATGTTTCTGCCCAAGAACATTAAGATAGTTGTGTGGGCTTTTGTTTCACTTCGTCATTTTTGTAATAAAATTGATGCATTTCGTGTTTCAGAACATTGTCGCATCATTCATTATCATACATCATTTCATTTCTCAAAGCATTTGCAAATTTTACAGATGTTGACATTACGGATCGAGCTCATGACGAGTTAATTTACTTTGGATCTCTGCGATCTAAGAAACGGGTGCCAAACAGGGGCATTTTCCTTACCTTTTTATTTACCTTCAAACATGCATTCGGTAGATATGAGAACTATGTTGTAAATATTTGCATGAGCTCACATTAAAAGATAGTGATAATAAAGGGAGGGTTTCTTCAGATAATCAATCATATGCTTTTGAAATGGATTGGTGTTTACCACTAAAACTGAATCCGGAGTGTTTGCGGAAGGGTCAATGGCCTTTATCTGGACTATGAACAAAGGAATGATGATTTCAGAAAATTCAGTTTTAATCAAAACTATGATTTCGAGCTGTGAGCAAAAGAATGACGGTTTTAATCAAAAGGTGTTTCAAAATCAGTTTTGGTCAAAACAACAATTTCGAGGTGACTGAATCCATGTTTTCAAAAAAGGTTTTATAGAGACAATGTGATTGACGTCAACACTACTCCCACACTTCATATTCTTTCAAAATTCTCGATTAAGCCCATTCTCTTTGAACCCAACATTGAGGTCCTATGTTCTTCCAAAAGGGGAAATTTGATCATACTATTAATGTTATCACAATGCCTTGAGGGCAAAATGATCGAATTTCAATCTTCTCAATGTCCCTTAAATCATCCAGGTTAATTTTCAAATATCACAAACACTTCTTTCAACCAGAAGAAGCAGTGCACAATTCGAAGAGCGCAAATCAATTCGCTCAGGTTCATCATTAGGAAGGTCATTTCCATGAAAGGTAGTACGAATTTCTGTCATGATTTCCCAATAAAAAAAATCAAAACAAAAAATGAAAATGAAAAAAAGGAAAATAAAGGCACTTGGAATGTCTGGAGGAGTCCAGCAAAATGATTTTCAAAAGAGTCATGGTTTTCGAAAAAAGATTTTGACAAAATTGATTTTCAAAATGCTTTCGAAACTCGTTTTCTCGAGGAATGCTCTTCAATGAAGATGTTCAATCTTGAAGTAATAAATGGCCTTCTTTCATATTCCCTTCACTTGTAGAAAAATATCCATTGTTGTCCCCTTTGAGCCTAATTGATTTCTTTTCAGATAAACCCTAATCAAGGATCACCCTCCACACTAGGGGGCAAAAGTGAAAAAGGATCAGCATCGAAAGAAAGGATGTGCATTCAATATTTGAATGGGGCATCCCGATAGTGATTGAGTCCACTCCATCAAGAAATTCAAAAAAAAAATTCAAAAAAAAAGAAATTCAAAAAAATCAAAATCAAAAAATCAAATCAAAGTCAATAAAAAAAATCGAATCAAATCAAAATCAAAAGAGAATGGATTGATGGAGCAAAGGACAATTGGTATGATAAGATCCTTTGCATGACAAAAGACGATCCTTGATTCAAATACCCTCAAACACATTTTTGAGCCTTTATATCCTTTCTTTGGCAACCCAGAACCCTAGCCTACATTACGTGCCTAATAAAAGTCCATCTTTGATCAAGTGAGGACATTCGAGAGGAGATTTTTCCTCAACAAAATAAGAGTCCTTTTTGCAAAATGTTTTGGGTCAAAACTTTTAAAAAAAGTTTTCGGGTGAATTTGGAGTTTTTCAAGTGCATAAAAATGAGAGATAAAAAAGAAGAAGAATGAAGAAAGGAAGCTCTAGGGTGAAAACCCGAAAGGACAGTCTAGAGCAAGAATGGGAAATCAATAAGCCACCCACAGTTTCAACAAAGAAATGGAAAGATGACACTTCTATCATAGGGAGCAATGAGTTACTTTCAAACATCAAACGCTTCAGCTTTGCCAAAGGAGCCCAATTCTTTGAAGCCATACCTCTCTTCAACAAATTTTCAAATCTCAAACTTTTCATAGAGTGTTGACTCAAATCATGTCTGAAAAAAAAACAAAAAAACAAAAAAAAGAAGAAAAGGGTTTTCAGAACAAGAAGTTTTACAATAAAATTGCTTTCCATTTATGAGTCCAAGATCAAAATTCGCTTTTCAGAGTAAAATTGCTTTCCATTTATGAGTTCAAGATCAAAATTCGCTTTTCAGAGTAAAATTGCTTTCCATTTGTAAGTCCAAGATCAAAATTCGCTTTTCAAAGGGCATTTAAGTGGTGACCACCAATTCTCTTCAGAGGTCAAATTTAACAAAGTTTTCGTAGAAAATGAGTTTTTCTTCCAGCCTAAACTGTTTGGGGCATACATTTCATAAGGATCATATTGGGGCAACATTTATAAAATTCGTGACATGCTTCGAAGAGTTTCACTTACATGATAGACATCCACATTTTTAACTTTGGGTCGAATTTTGTCACAGAGATGATAAGGGAATGGATATAAGGAGTAGTGGGATAAGCAAAAGAATCTTTCAAAGCACATTATTCAAGTCAGATCTGGGGCAAAGAGGGAGACCTCAGTATAAACAAGAAAGCAAAATCAAGGACAAATCAAGAAGAGCAGAAATGAAGCAAAGTCAAGAAAGCAAAGATTCGAGGCAACAACCCAGAGGTTTTCAGTTACAACATCAGACTCAGAGTTATCTTTCAAGTTCTCTTTCAAGTTGACTGCAAATTGGTCCTCTTTCATCATCAATCAAGAAGTTTTCAGTTACAACATCAGACTCAGAGTTATTTTTCAAGTTGTTTTTCAAGTTGACCACACATTGGTCCTTTTTCATCATCAATCAAGAAGTTTTCAGTTACAACATCAGATTCAGAGTTATTTTCCAAAGGTATTTTCTTCCAAAATCACTTCCATGTGGTTCAGATTCAATTCTCAAGATTCTGCATCGGTTCCATCTGAATGCTTTGACTTTTCCACAAGCCAAACTCGTTTCCATACGAGTCAATTATCAACATAGGCTTTTCCACAAGCCACATCCGTTTCCATACGGTGCATTACCTTTTAAGATTGCATTGGTAGACAGTTCAAAGGATAAGCGGAAGACGGTCCTTTTTAAGGTTGAATTGGTAGACAGTTCAAAGGATAAGCTGAAGACGGTCCTTTTAAGATTGAATTGGTAGACAGTTCAAAGGATAAGCGGAAGACGGTCCTTTTAAGATTGAATTGGTAGACGGTTCAATGGATAAGCGGAAGACGGTCCTTTTTAATATTAGATTGGAAGACAGTTCAAAGAAGTTGATCGGGAGACGATCCATTTCGAAGTAAAAAGAAAAGTAAATGTCTGAGTTGGCAGTAAGGGCGGGTGTCTACTTCTTTGCGCACTTCCTAACTCTCAAAAAGTATACAAACTACTTCTTTGCTCACTTTTCGATAGTTGGAAAGTGCACAAAGAGGGGCAGCTATAGACACCCATTCTTGTCCTGTATCCTTTCAATTCAAATCAATTTATTTTTTTTAATTGGCATTAGGATCAACTAGGTGCGTTTTGGTCATTTGCAAAATCTAGGGGCATTTTGGTCATTTTAAGCTGACATTCAATTTAGGTTAACTAATTCATTCTTAGTCATTTAGATTGCACCAGAAAAAAAACCAAAAAATTTTTAGAATATGCATCTTTGGCATTTCTGCATTTTCCATGGCTTAGTTTCATTTAGTAATATAGTGTTGTTATATTTTAATCACGTAGTTTAAGTTCAATTTAGTTCGTGGATCAATTAATCCTCAATTTATCAATTGGTTAGACGTTGCATGGGTATTGCATTTTAAGTAGTCTTCATTCTGAGCATTGTCACAAAAGAAAAGGGGTCATTTTAAGGGGCATGCATTATAGTTTTAGTGCATAATTGATGATTTGGCATTAAGCACTCTAGGTACTTATTCAAATATAAAATCATTTTGGGGAGACCATTTTTACTTTGGATTAATTTAAAATTTCTTCACATAATATAGCATAAGTAGAATTTACATTTACAATTTGCCACTAAATAGTTGTAATATAGCATTTTTGTTACAAAAATACAAAAAAATAGCAAAAATACAAAAAGATTTTTCCTTAAAATGTAAATATCATGACTCCACACCTCTGTGTGCACTTCACTTCCTTTATAAAATTGGTTCTTGTTCTTCAAGCACTGATGTTTCCTTAAGAATGTACCAATGATCAAATGGCTTGCCTCAAGCATTTTTAAGTGAGCTCATCCGCTCCCTGCCTGCATTTCAAACACATTAATGCTTGTCCCAAAGAAGAAGAAAGCAGTGCAGTAAGGGTGTGTGCAGTGGAAGATCCCAATTCATCAACATAGGATCAAAATCAAGAAATCAGACTCACAAATGGTCAACAATTCAAACACAGATGCAGATACAAACAAAAGGGCATAACAAATTGCACAAAAACAGAGCAAAAGAGGATGCCATCCAATTCACCCATGAGACTCTCAAATTCTGTTAAGAAAATATTACCTGGATGGCAACTCACTGCCCACATGGATTCTGAATCCTTATCCCAATTGGGATAGCTGTCGCAAAAAAAGGGAGATTAGTTAGCAGGGGGGACGAATAGAGACTTCAGGCTGATCACCTCCCTCTCTACCCGAAAAAAATGCTCCTCCTCCATTTTTCCTCTCTTCATAACAAACTACACACTCCCTCCATACGGATCATCTCGCTCCCCACTCTCTCACACCTTCCCTCAACACACCACTCTCTTTTTGGGATCCTCAATCTCTCCATCCCTCTCAAGCTCACTCCCCTGGGAAACCACTCAAATCCTACCCTCATCTCCCCTCTTCTTCTCCCACTACAACACTCTCCACAGCCCATAACCTCTCTGATATTCAACGCACACAGAACACTGATCTTCCTTCCCTGTCATCTTCGCTCTCCATAGAGAAGAAACCTTTCCATTTATTTTTTCTCTTTCTACGATTGAAGCACACAAAGAATACAGAGCCTCTCTCACTCTCGCTCACATCCATACAACCTCCAAGACGATACACACAACAACCCTCTCCCTGAACTTCTCACCCTCTTGGACCACACATATTCAACACTCATTTCTTCCAAGCTCTCATAACCATTCACAATCCCACGAACACATACACTGAAACAAAAAAATTTCTTCTTGATTTTACTCTCTGGATTCGGACTATCATCATCGCACATCCTCTGATCTCTCTCACGCTTCCCATCCTAATCTTATCCGCCTACCCTTTCACACATTCAGGAGCTAACTCTAGAACTCTCTCCCTTCCCATTTTCTTTCAAAAATTCCTGCTCACACACATCCTCACTAAAAAAAAACTCCCTCTGACACGATGATCTCGAACACATTTTTTTCTCACATCTCCATCTTCACCCTCTTCGCGATCCCTTTATCCCAGGATATCCTTCTATACACTCTCTATACACCTGAACACACACTCGCAATCACAACAACACAGCCTCTCCCTGCATTTTCTCATCATTCTCACTGAATTAACCGAAGACAGTCAATCTCTCTTCTTTGGTTCTTGAATAAACATACGCGAAAATTGGAAAGGTAAAGGTGGTACCTTTGTAAACCTTCATGGAGTCCTATATCGCTTGAGTTCTCTTTTCCTTTCGGGTCTCCATCGGGCTGCATATAGTCGAAGATCTGAGATTGGGGAAAGATTGGGTTCGAGATTTTAAGAGTTCAGGTTCGAAGGAGAAAGAAATAGGAGGCGAAACGGAACCTAAGAAGCCTCGGTGTTCAATCTACGGTGGCTTCCATCTCAAGCGGCGGTGGATACACGGGAGATGGTTTCAGGCGGTTAACAAAGGAGGCAGCCAGTTAGGGTTCGCAACAAGAAGAGAGAAGAAGAAATCGAGGGGAGAAGGAGGAAAACCAGGAAGAAAAAAGAGAGCTCGATTAAAAAGGCCCCCTTGGTCCAAACGACGTCGTTCTGGTGAGTCTCTTTTAATTTGTTTTTTTAATTGAGTCCGCTTATTTTAATTTGCTGCAATTTGAGTGCCATGTTTGCTGTTTAGGTCGATTAAGGGCCTGTTTGCTTTATATCATTGTTAAATTTTGAGATTAATTGAGTCAATTGGGTGATTTATATGTGCTTATATGTTTATGATGATGGTTTGATGATTAAAGTGGGTCTTTGTATTGGTCTAGAAATTGAATCCTTTTTGTATGTGTGGTCATGGATTGTTTTAAAATTGTGCCCCTTTAGCCTAAAGATTGAGTTTTGATTGGTAGATGTTGCTTGGCATGTTCACTATGTGATTTATAAATGTATGTTCCTTTGATACATATATGTGGGTGAAGGTTGCGCCTTTTGGATTAATTTAAGTAAAAATGTCTAAGCTTGGATTTTTCATATTCCAATCAATTTGAAATTGATCTTTTTAATCTAGCCTTAAGAATTATTGATTAAGTCGTCTTTGCATTGTATTTTTGAGATTTATGTGTGGAAATGCTTGTTTGCCCAAATTGAAAGTAGAAAATTAATTACTTAGATCAATGTTGGTTTGGGGAAATGGGGTCTTAATTTAAAGTGAAGATTTTCTTTGGTTGGAATTAGCTTAAGGATGATATGTATGACACTTTGGGCTAATTCCAATTTTAAGGAAATTCAACTTGGAATTAAGACCTAATTTTCACAAATAAAGATTGGCCTAAAGAGTAATTAAGAACTTTTGAATGATGATTATTACTTGGTCAATTTAAATCTTTGATTTGCTTCGATATGGTATAAATTGCGTGTTATTGCCTGAACGTTACTGATCATCTTCCTTAGTGTGCAGAAAAGTCCCCAGCAGGCCCAGTCCAGCCCATAAGTCCTATTTTCTTTCTTTAGTTATAGTTAATTTATTATTTGGCCGGGTTTGGCCTTGGTTTGTAATAATTTAGTAATTTAGAGTAGTATTAATTAGTTGCATGCATATCATACTTATCTGTCATTTAATATATCTGCTCGCATTTCATGCTACCTTTAATTCAGTTAACAATCGTAACCCCTCCGAAGAAGGGGCATTCAGTGAGTGATAGAGTTTTCG
>AWUE01013146.1:0-25426 GCA_001974825.2 Corchorus olitorius
AAAACAGAAAAATATTTACCTTTTCTCTTCTCTCTCTCTTTTTCCTCCATTTTCCCTCGACTTTCTCTCTCTACTTTGCCTCCCTCACCACACCGTCCTTCCTCTGTTTCTCCGGTGAGCCGTCGCCGGAAATTCAGTTCACTTCTTCGTTTAACGGTTCTGTTATCTGGTAAGTCTTCTTCTTCTTCCTTTCTTGTTTTTTCAATGTCAAAATCAAGTTTGGGTTTTGAAGAAAACCCAAAACTCCACTGATTTTCTACTTTCTCTCCATCATGCAAGACATAAAAAAATCTTTGAATACTTGACTAATTTTTCCCTAATTTTGATAGGAGAAGCTTAAAACATCGGTTTTAGGGTTTGAAAGAATGGAAAACCCTAATGATAATGGGGATGGCGACAACAATGAAGGTAGATACTCAAAATTAGCTAAATTTAAATTTCTTAGCATTATTTATGGATGATTCTGTTGAAAAATGAAACCCTAATTTAATTTTAGGGTTAAAACCGAATCATAATTTGGGGGTTTCTACTTATTTGCTTTGTGGAATTGAATGGAATTATGTGTTACAGACTTATGCTCTGTTTTTGTATTCTTATTGGTTTTGATAGCATTTACTGAGTTTTAAGGGTTTAGTGATGATTGCAAGTCAGAAATATGTATAGAAGACAGAAACTGGTTAATGCCTATGCCTAAACTTGTCTAATGTCTATGAAAGAACTTTGAATGATATTGTTATTACTTTGACTCATTCTGCTCTGTCATGACTCATTCATGTGTTCTATAATATATAATCTTAATTAAGAATGCTGATTCAAGGTTTGGTAAGGTCTGCAATGGCCACGATCATTTCATTTTTAAATTTTAAGCTTAATATGTCTTGTGAGATTGTTAATTTAAAGAAGAGTAGCAAATATTCAATCAGATAATGTTTGAGAAACTGAAAATTTTTACTACAAACTTTCATTTGATCTTCAATATCTCTATCTCTTTGATTACAAATTAAACTGGAAAACGATCAATTATTTCTTTAGATTCACATATTCTGATAGAAGAATTCATGAATACAGATCAGATTTGCTCAGACAATCTGTAAATACAAGCCTACTATTTTGTTCTATCCACTTCCACACCCCAAAAGTATTAGACAGCCTCTTAAAAACCCAAATTAATGGCTCAAATCTGTTTACATTAATGTTTCATGGAATAGAAGGCGATATATATATATATATAAGATATAAGATAATTAAAAACATACTATATAGAAAACCATTATGTATCCTATCTGTTAGTTCTAGACAACTTTAAACAAGTAATCAACCATGTGAAAAAGAGTGAAACCAAAAAAAAAAATAATACAAATTAAAGTGAAAAAGAAAAAGTAGTTGGATGATGATGGTGATGATGAGTTTCTTTGTCCTTGTTCTTCCTTCTTTTTTATCTTTACCATGATCCTCCACCTAACACTAATATCCAGCTGAATTCCCTTGTTGTGATCCCTTATTATTTTGATGATGATCAACTTCATTAGAGCTTGAAATTGGTTTCATTTCTCCAAAAGGGAAAAAAAGCCTTCCTCCATTATTCTCTTGATGAACTCCATGGATTCCCCTGTTTCTCATTCCATCAATTGAAAAACTAAGGGTTGTCGGTTTATAATCATGAAGATCAAAAAGATACTGTAAATGCAAATATGTCTTGTGAGATTGTTAGCATATAGATGTACTTAAATATTTTACATTCTGCATTCTGCTCATAAATATTTTGTGAGATTGTTAGCACTTAGTCAACTCCAAACTGTCTAAAACTTACTGGAATGAAAAGAACTCTGCCATAGCTATACTACTATATATATAATCTGCTTTAAATCTGTGTTGTATATTAGTTTAAATTTCACATATCAGGCAACAGGCATATTAGTTTCTGCAATACTATTTATAAAGTGATCACTACATTCTGTTTAAGATATACTACTATATATATAATCTGCTTTAAATCTGTGTTGTATATTATAATTATTCTACATTCTGTTTTTGCTTGTGCAGTTGAGAGCCATCATTCAAGCTCAGGCACTGATGATGGTGGTGGAGAGGAGGTTCTTGGGCCTGCAGTTCCTCCCACACGAACTCAAGAGAGTAGAAGAAAACCTGCAAATTCTTCCAAAAGGCCGCCACTTGCACCAAAGCCTCCTGCTACAAAAAAGATAAGTGTTGGTCAAAGGTATGGAAACATTTCACCAAATTTAATGCACCTGATGGTAGTAAGAAAGCTAGGTGCAATTACTGCGATAAAGTTTATTGTGCTGATGGTAAACTTAATGGAACTAGTAACTTAAATGGCCATGTTAAGACTTGCAAGGCAATGCCTAGTGGTGCTAATGTAGACTTGAACCAAGCTGAATTGGTATTTAAAAATGGGGAAGATGGGGAAGGGTCTGTTAGTACATGGAAATTTAATTCTGATGCTATTAGGAAAAGTATTGCAAAGATGATTATTCTTGATGAGTTACCATTTAGGTTTGTTGAAGGGAAAGGGTTTATAGAATTTCTAGCCACTGCATGTCCTAGGTTTAAAGTTCCTTCAAGGTGGACTGTTACCAGGGATTGTATGCAGATTTATCAAGATGAGAAATTGGCACTTAGAAAGGAATTTGCTGCCATAAAAGGAAGGGTTTGTATAACAACTGATAGTTGGAGTTCAGTTCAAAGAAATAATTATATGGTCTTGACTGCACATTTTGTGGATCAAAATTGGATTTTGCACAAGAAGATCATAAATTTTTTTCCCATTACTAGTCATAGGGGTGAATTCATGGGAAAAGCTATTGAAAAATGTTTAAGGGATTGGGGTTTGTTGGATAGATTGATGACCATAACAGTAGACAATGCTACTAACAACGATGTTGCTTTGTCTTATATAAGGAAGAAGCAAGGTGATGAAGCTACTAGTGTATTGGGTGGGAAGTACCTACACATGAGATGTGTAGCCCATATTTTGAATTTGGTGGTTAATGATGGTCTTAAGGTAATGGGTGGTCCTGTTGACAAAGTTAGGGAGAGTGTAAGGTACATTAGGAATTCTAATATGAGGCTTGCAAAGTTTAAAGAATTGGCTACAAAACTAAAGGTTCAGACAAAGGTTGGGTTGTTAGGTGATGTTGCCACAAGGTGGAATTCCACCTTCATGATGTTGGACCGTGCGCAAGAGTATGCAAAGGTGTTTGAGGCTTATGAAGATGAAGACTCCCATTTCAGGGCAGAATTGGAGGCATCACCATGTAAGGGCCCTCCGACAAGGACAGATTGGGAAAAGGCTAGGAAGTTAAACTTCTTCTTGAAGAAGTTCTACCGGCTGACCATGAAAGTTTCAGGTACAATTCTGTTTTTCAATACTATTTTTCAATTCTGTGTTGAAGTTTTTGTTTTACTTTTCAATTGCATTTTTGTGTTGAAGTTTCTGTTTTACTTCTGTTTTGCATTTCTGTGTTGAAGTTTCTGTTTTGCATTTCAATTTTGTTTAGTGTTTTGCATTTTTCAATTCTGTTTTTCAATTCTGTTTTGCATTTTTCAATTAGTTTTTGAATTCTGTTTTGCATTTAACTCACTTATTTTTTTCTAGGTTCAACTTATGTCACTGCAAACACGTTCCTTCAAGACATTTGCTCCATTTATGTGGCAATGAAGGAGATGGAAAAGAATACGGATACTGATGTCAGTGGCATGGCAAGTCGAATGAAGGAAAAGTCTGAGAAATATTGGGGTTCGATGGAGAATATTAACATTCTTCTATATGTTGCAGCTGTTTTGGATCCGATGAAGAAGATGAAATTTGTGGAGTTTTGCTTGACCAAGATGTACCCATTGCAAAATGCTCAAGTCTCTTACATGGCATCCAAAGTAAGTGATGCGACTGTTGATCTCTTTGAAGACTATAGAAGGCTAATGGAGCCAGATAGAATGGAGACTACCCCAGCTGTTCAAGCTACTGCCTCCTCTTCCCATAAAAATATGGACATGTTGGATGATGATGATGATGTCCTAAATGAGTTCAAACAATCATTGGACAGTGGCAAGGAAGACCACCAATCCGAGCTTGATAAGTACTTGAAAGAGGATACAGAACCTATCGGGAAAGGGCATGAATTCGATGTACTGTGTTGGTGGAAAGTGAATAGCCACAGGTTTCCTGTCCTTTCGGTCTCTTGCAAGGGATGTCTTGACAATCCCAATTTCCACGGTCGCTTCCGAATCTGCATTCTCCACGGGTGGAAGGGTTTTAGACGCCTTTAGGAGTTGTATGGTCCCATCAATTGTCCAAGCATTAATCTGCACTCAAGACTGGCTACGTGGTAGGGCTTCACAATTGGATCTAATTGTTGATGTAGAAGACCAAGAAAAGTTCGATGAGATTGCTCTAGGTATGTATTTCTAAATTTTCAATATTATTTTTTTATTGTTTTAAGTAAATTATATATATATATATATATATACTGAATTTTTTTGTTTAATGCTTTGCTTGCTTAGATGGATCCAAGAAGTCCTTGGATCCAATAATTGATGCTTGAGGTGGATAGCAAAGGGCTTTGAAGTAAATGGACTGCATTGAAGGTAATTGCATTTACAATTGATCATTCAAGCTTTGCTTGCAATTTGCATATTTGCATTTACAATTTCAGTTTGTACATAGTTTATAGGGAAAAACTCTCAATTTGTGGCTTACAAACATGTCATCACTTGAGTTTTCATATTCTGTATATGGTATAGTTTAAATGTGAATCAATCAAAGATGTTTTGCATTTTGGAAATTGGAACATGATACTGCCATCCCCACATTCTGATTTTACTTGTAAGTTGCTGGAATCTGCTATAGTGTTATTGACATTGAGGCTTGAGCTATTCTGCATTTCTGCTTGACACTTGACAGGACTGGAATCTTGCTGCCTTGGCCTTGCAATGCTTGCTGCATGATTGGAAATTGGAATGTGTTGCTGACTTGCTGTGCTGAGATGATATCTTACTTCATAGCTCATGTCTCATGTTATATATTAGATTAGTGGTAGATAATTAGTACTAGATAATAGATATAGATGGTTTAGATTTTAGGCTTGATGCAAATTGGTTGTGAAGTTGGAAATTGGAATGTTGCATCATGCTAACTGCCATATCTGCCTGCTTGGTATTTTTGATATTGCAGGCTTTTTTGTAAGTGTTTTTGTGCAGCCTAACTTAGGTATAGGTATATATCATATGATCATGATGAATTGATGATGATAGATAGAAATGATTTCCAATGGTGAAATGGAATTGGAACTTGGAAGTGCAAATATCAGGAATTGTATAGGCTAGCTACATCTTTTGTAAATGACAATATGACATGAAATTAATGGAGCAATTTATTTATTTTCAATGCTCTGATGGATGATTTCTGAATGTCTACCAATTGATGAATTAAAATGATTGACTTAGTGATTTTCGGTTCCAACCGAGAACTGACCGAAACCGCCACAACCGAACAGCCTCGGTTTCTAGCGGTTTCATCAACCTCTCGGTCGGTTTCGGTTAGCCATAATTTTCCTCGGTTAATTCAGTTAGGTATATAGAACCGACCGACCTAACCGTAACCGAACCGTTGCACAGCCCTAGTTGGTTTTTCCAAATTACAAAATTTAATGGAATTTCAATATTTTCATATATCTTTCATGTCGACTAAATGCCCAAATACCCCCTAGGAAAAAGGACAAATACCCGCCTAAAATTTTTTTTTTTTAACCCTGTTACCACCTAACGTTACCAAAACAAGACAAAATGCTCCCTACCGTCAGTCCGTCACAGACATCCGACGGAACCATTAACCAAACTTATGGACGCTGACGTGACCATATTTTTGCTGACGTGGAATTTCCACTTAAGACTTGTGGGATCCATCAAAACCTAGTAAATTATTTTTTAAGATAATAAAATAAAATGAAATATCAAATTTTAAAAAAGTTAAAATCTGATTAAACAACTATTTTATTTCAATCAAAAGGCAAAAAAATCAAAATCCTCTTATTGAAATAAATGGGAACACTACTATTGTCTTCTCTCTCTTCCTCTATTCTTCATCTTCTTTTCTTCTCCAAAGCCGTTGAGGCTTCATCTCTTCAAACTCAAAAAATTCTAAAATCAAAAACTTTTTATTAGTCATCTCCAAACTGGTTTATAAACTCATTCTTTCTCAAATGATCCAAAAAAAGATCTTACCCTTTACAAAATTAAAAAGGAAAACTCTAGATCAAGGCACTTGGGAATCAAAGTTTGGAGTGTTTTGTCCAAAATACAATTCTTTTTGAAGGATAGATCTTGGATGCGGTGGTAAAGGAGACTGATTTCTCTGTAATTTATGGATTTCGCGGGTTTTGGGTTTTGGGTCTTTTAGATCTAGCCTTTATTGTTAAGATTTTAGATATTTTGAAGTTAGATTTGGCTTTAAAGAGGAAAACTGAAGATTTGGTATCGTTTTACACTTTCCCGTCGACGAAACAATGGCGGACAGTGTTGGAGAAACAGTGGTCGGCGTTGGATTAGTGGTGGTAGCTGGTTTCTTATGTTGAAAGTGTTCTTGGTGATTTCAAGGTGTTCATGTTGTGCTCATGAAAAAGGGTCATTTGATCCATTTTGGGCATAAGTTTCTGAAAAATGATAATTTTTTTTAATGTTTATTAATCAGTTTCTTTTTATTTTCCCTTTAGTAGATGGAATTTTACCATTTAAGAGTGGACCCACAAGTCTGATGTGGAAATTCCACGTCAGCATCCGTAAGGTCGGTTAACGGTTACGTCGGACGTCCATGACGGTAGGGGGCTTTTTGTCCTGTTTTGGTAACTTCAGGGGGATATTTCAGCATTTAGTCCTTTCATGTCTCATGACATTTACAACTTGTAAATATTGATTTGATTACAGATACAACAACGAGCAAAGCCTATTAGAGTCCTATACAATTGAATCAAGGCATCATTAGCTTTCTAATTTGTAATTTTATGCTGCACAAAAACTTACAAAATGCCTGCAATATTCAAAAACTTAATGCAGGCAGTAGCTACTACTTTAAACACTTAAGTAGTAACAAAATTACTTAAATTAAAAACTGCTAAAAAGGTTAACCTAAGACTCCCTAGACCAAATTACTACTAATATCTTGCCTAGACAATAAGAAAAATAATAGGCAGGCAGCAAGCAACCAATAAGCAAAGAATCAAGCACCACCAAACCAAATATATTATCAGTTTTCAAACAAGAAAGAAGTCAGAAGTCAAACCAAATTGGTTCAATCCAATATTTTCATTTCATACAAAGTTCAAACCCTATTTCTAAACCCTTAAAACCAATAACTAAAAGCAAATAACAACCCTAAAATGTGTAAAAAAAAACAGTTCTAAATTCAATCAAATTCATGACAAAATGTAAGTAATTTTAGTATTTTACCTTCATTTACGTCAACTAGATTAGGGTTCTCCATTGGGGCTTTGCGAAATTCAACTGTAAAATCGAAATTGAGCACCAAATACTAATTGGAATTATATAAGATAATAATCGACAAAATTATAAGAGAAGAAAGGGGAGAAAATTTTGAAAACCAAATTGGTTTAGGGTTTTCGAATTAGGGGGAAACTTTAAAATTGGATAATAAACGGAAAAAAAAGGGAAGAAGATGAGATTAAATTGAGAAGATTAAGAAGACAGGGGGAAGGCGGTGGCCGCTGGTGTCCGGTGAGACATAGTCGAGAAGATGAGAGAGAGATGAGTCGAAGGAAGAGAGAAAGAAAAATGAAAAGAAAAGAAAGTTCTTTTATACTTTATACTTTCTAAATTAAAAATATATATTATAAATTATATTTATTTTATATATTATATATAATTTCCAAATAAATATTATTAATAAACCGACGGTTTTTCGATCGGTTTCGGTTCACTATCTTCTGGACATACCATTGACCGAGAAACAGTCCTAACCGCTAATTTCAACCGACTAACCCAACAAACCAAATCAACCGCCTCGCCTCAACTGTTTTTCATTGAGTTCGGTCGATTTTCCCGGTTGAAAGTGACCCTTGCTTACCCCTAGAGTTTGGCACCCGTTAAGCCAATCATTACATTATTACTCCCTTCGTTTCTTCATATTTGTCACCAATCTTTGTCTCTTTTTATCTTTTTATTTATGATATCTAACATAAAGTACTTTTACTCTCAAAATTACTCTTATTTAATACTTAATTTTTCTAGAGAATTAAATGATTAAAGAGGTAAAGTAAAAAAAATGTTTAAGTTGTTGCTAATAACCTCACAAAGATCATACATACTAAAGGACCCTATGAATTCAAAATATTGCAAGAGAAAAAGGACAATGAAAAATTATACATAATTCTCTAATTAAAATTTTGTAGACATAGATGAACAAAGAGGATGAAGGAATATTTATCTAGCTTTATAAATTTCAATCATTTGATTGCATATTAATAATGTGTAATGAAGAGAAAAACATTTCTGGGTATTTTTTTGCACCAGTTTAGCACGTTCAACCCCAAAATGAGCTAAACACTGCTATTTTTTCTCTTAACTGTAATTTTCAGTTGGGGCCAATTAGCCAACGTGGCCTACTGAAGCCCCAACTAAACGAAGCTTTTTGGTTGGAGCAAAATGCTCCAACAAGCTCCTCTTAGCTTTTTCTTTCTCAACTAACCTTTGTTTATATATATTATATATATATATATATTTAATGGAACAACTCTATTTTTCCTTTTTCTTTTCTAAATTCTTTCATTTTTTATTACCCTCTAAATAATATTAAACGTTATATTATAATCAATAAATAATAAATGGACATTTTACAACTCTCACCGCCACCACTATTTTCAATTAACACATATGTTTCTATCAACTATTATATTCTAATTTGTATAGTATCTGTTAGGGGTCAAAATCGGAAAGGCCCAAATGCACCACATCTTCTTCAAACACACTCAAAGGTTGGGTCAATCTATCTCTTATTCACTCCTACTTTCCTTTGGCCCAACAAAACACATATACAAATATTGGGTAAATGGGCTCACAAGTACCACACAAAAGCCCACCTCTCTTACCCAATAACTAAAAGTCCCCAAACACATGTACAACACAGGAGCACCTCTATTCAAAAGTCCTCAAACACATTTATAACACAGAGGCATCAATACAAAAGTCCCCAAACACATTTATAACACAGGGGCACCTCTATTCCAAAGTCCTCAAACACATTTATAACACAGAGGCATCTATATCAAAGTCCCCAAACACATTTATAACACAGGGGCAATTCTCTCTAAAAGTCCTTAAACACATTTATAACACAAAGGCATCTATATCAAAATCCCCAAACACAATTATAACATAGGGGCAAGTCACTCTATGGCAAAGGCTCATAATATATAATACATTTGGGCCTTGCCATCAAATTCCTAACTTATATATATATATATATATATAATATCCTCCTACTGCTGCATGTCAGACTTTCCTGCTGAGGAAAGCATCTAAGGGAAGGATTTTACTTAATTCAAATTTCTTCATATTTATCTACTTATGGTAAATGATTATTGCTAACTAATCCTCATTGCAAGAACTAATTGTGGTCCAAGCCCACAAGTGCGAAAACAAATTGGGGGAAGCGGCTTGGAAGGCCAAAGGGGAAGGAATCTCCCTTGATTACCATTCTTGAAGGGAGCGGTTATGCTTGGAAGCCGTTCATTAACACAAAAAGGGTAATCAACGGGTTGTAGAGGGTGGAATCAAAAGTCAAGCTAATTTGACTTTGGGAGGAGCCCAACTAATCTGCTGGAAAAGCAAAATCGGTGATGGCGACACATGCTCGATAAAACATGGGATTGATTTCAAGTCAAGAAGGTGACCATTGTTGGCTTCCTCAAATTGGAAGATTCTTTGCCTTGGACCCTAAAGCTACTCACTGAATTAATCAAAAAGCAAGAGCCGAATAGGGCAGCCGGACAAAGGCTCTGACCGGACAAGAGGAATGCTATAAAAAGGAGTCACCACCGTCGAAAAAGGCAACAGTTTTTCCAAAACAATTTTCCAGCTACTTTGGCCACCCACTTCTTGGCTACTCTTAAGAATCATTCCACAATCATATTTCCCAAGAATCCTTATGACCTATTCAAGGATTACAAGCAACAAAATCAAGAAATCAGTTTCATCCTCCCCAAATCAGTGTTTTCCTCCATCATCGATGGCTTGTGTTTTGATGTCATTGCTCTCACTGTATTCCTTCTTTTCCCCCAAATCCCATTTCCAATTTGTTACCCATAAGTTCTGAAATTAATAAAGAGTTTTGATTAATTTTACTCCAAAGAAAATAGATTTTTGTTGTTTTCGTTCATCTTTTTCATCTTCCTCAGTTCTATTATATAAAAGGCTGAGTTTATTCTTTTCCTGCTATACTGATTGCTTCTATCCTGCAAAAGCTGAGAATTTCTGCACCTAAAGCCTATTCCTCAGCAAGACCACCCAATCATGCCTCTACTCAAGTAAAACTCAAGAGAATGGTGGATACCCTTCTGCAAAACAACAAAGAAGAGAACTCGATTTCAACACACTTGCTGCAAGAGAATCTCACTTGGCATCTATTATAGCCGAGTTTCAAAAGCTTTAAGGGAATTATGTCACATCTCCCAACTGAGAAGTTGAGTGACATGATGGAAACTATCATCAAACTCCAACTGATGCAAAGCAAGTCCTACTGAAGCACGAAGCACCCACTGCAGAGAAGAAGATCTACTGCAGGATGGGAAAGATGAAGATCCATCCCTCGAAAGTCAAAGCTCACATGCCATATAGTGGCTCTCGACGCAACCTTCAAATTGATCATTCACACGTCATTGAGCAAATTACTGAAGCCTTAAATTGCGCTAGCATTCTTTATAATTGAAGGAAAAGAAAATTTCCTTACCTCATCCTGCTGCAAGTCAAGTATTATCTAGTCACAGAAAAAGCTGTCAAGCACCATCCTGCTGCAGACAAAGCATCCTGCCACACTATTCAAGCTCAAAGGCAACAATCAAAGCATCTGCATACATTTGCCTCTAAGTCTTACCTTATGGTCTCCCTGCAACAACAAGTTCCACTATTCCACCTCCAGTCTATAGCGAGAATTTTGATCTCCTCGCGGCAGCAAAGGAAAGTCTTACACTATGAGAAGACGCAAATCCAGCGGTACTCTTTCTCAAACGAGTCACATCCTTCTTCATCAACTAACACACATTGTCAGAGCTTTCTATCTGAAGAATTCAATATTTGGAAAGCGCACATGCAGCATGGTTCCTACTGAGCGATAAAATCATTCTTGAAGAAATTCTCAAGCTTGCCAACAGCCATGGGAAACAAAATTTTCCATGAGTTCACGTCAATTTCCTTGATTCATCCACGACATGCAAAGTCGCATAGAGAGGTGTTCCAATCAAGATTCCATTAAGCAGCAAAACCTATGGCAAAGACAGAAGATCCAAACTACTTAACCCTGCGACAATGTAAGGGATACCTAATACTTATCCCTACGACAGTCCTTACTCTGCGACAGCGGAAGCTTACTTATGCATTTCTGAAGATTAAAGCTCCTTCCTCAGTCAACACTTGGGGGCTATGTCAATACAACATATTTCATCAGATTCAGCACTTAGGGGCTACAGCAACCCCTTCATCATTCAACAGTTTGGTACTCCAACAACTCCTTCATCATTTAACGCTTGGGGGCTATGTCATACTTGGGGGCTTGAACAACGAAAATGCTAGGCCCTTGATATGGTGCTAGAGGGGGGGTCAACAGAAAACTTCATAAATCAAAGAAACCCAATCACAGCTTCAATTCTTCCAAATGATCAAAAGTTTCAACAATTGTAATTACTCCAGTCACAACCTTGAAGATCATTCATCGAGCTTAGCGATGATCATTCAACATCTCTACCACATGACCCAAAATCTGGGTAACAGATTTTATCCTTTCCAAGTTGGCACAATGAAATTCAACATCAAATTCCACTTTTCTCACAAGAAGAATTCTAGCATCAAAATCCTGCCATGACAAATCAGTCAAAGGAATTTATACATGGCTATCTTCTAATTACTCAGCGACCATGGTGTGGCAGCCACATCCATCACAGCCCATCACATGGTCCTCTTCTTCATTGCGATTGTAACCGAGGCAGTTCCCACATTTCGCAGTCCTTCGCACAATCCTTACATGATAATCTCCCATATTGCGGTTGTAGCCAAGGCAGTTCCCACATTTAGCAGTCCTTCGCACAATTCTTATGTGATTATCTTCCTTATTGCGGTTGTAGCCGAGGCAGTTCCCAAATTTGGTAGTCTTTCACACAATCCTTACATGATAATCTCCTATATTGCGGTTGTAGCCGAGGCAGTTCCCACATTTGGCAGTCCTTCGCACAATCCTTATGTGATTATCTTCCTTATTAAGGTTGTAGCCGAGGTAGTTCCCACATTTGGCAGTCCTTCGCACAATCCTTACATGATAATCTTCCATATTACGGTTGTAGCCGAGGCAGTTCCCACATTTGGTAGTCCTTCGCACAATCCTTATGTGATTATCTTCCTTATTGCGGTTGTAGCCGAGGCAGTTCCCACATTTGGCAATCCTTCACACAATCCTTATGTGATTATCTTCCTTTTTGCGGTTGTAGCCGAGGCAGTTCCCACATTTGGCAGTCCTTCGCACAATCCTTACATGATAATCTTCCATAATGCGGTTGTAGCCCAGACAGTTCTCACATTTGGCAGTCCTTCGCACAATCCTTATGTGATTATCTTCCTTACTGCGGTTGTAGCCGAGGTAGTTCCCACATTTGGCAGTCCTTCGCACAATCCTTACATGATAATCTTCTATATTGCGGTTGTAGCCGATACAGTTCCCACATTTGGTAGTCCTTCGCACAATCCTTATGTGATTATCTTCCATATTGCGGTTGTAGCCGAGGCAGTTCTCACATTTGGCAGTGTTTCGCACAATCCTTACATGATAATCTTCCATATTGCGGTTGTAGCCGAGGCAGTTCCCACATTTGGCAGTCCTTCGCACAATCCTTATGTGTATCTTCCTTATTGCGGGTGTAGCCGAGGCAGTTCCCACATTTGGCAGTCCTTCGCACAATCCTTACATGATAATCTTCCATATTGCGGTTGTAGCCGAGGAAGTTCCCACATTTGGCAGTCCTTCGCATAATCCTTATGTGATTATCTTCCTCATAGCGATTATAGTCGAGGTAGTTCCCACATTGGTAGTCCTTCGCACAATCCTTGCTACTAATCCCCGGGGCATTAGCTTATCACACACAGCATCCCGGTGGTACTTCACACACACAAACGGGAGTGGCTCTCCTAACTTTGGAACCAACGGTGAGATAGTTCCCACTTGGCAAATCTCCCTGGTTCCACTTCTACTGTGATTGCGGGCTGTTTTCGGAAGGAGACCCTTCGGGAGGCAGGCTTCTTGTGCATCCCTTTCACTTTTAATTGGTGAAATGTGGCGGTGTCGGGGCATTTTTTACAGCCCTCGCACAGCTCTTTACATCTAATTTGGCTCACACATATTAGAGTCAACTTACACACTTAACTGACATCAAGACCAGACCTCACCCATCTCGGTCCTCTGATGCACTCACATCAACATATCAACAAAGGGAGTCAACGATCTTTGTTTTCCCTCACATCTGTATCTGCCACAATCCAAGATGGCAAAACATCTTCAGCCATCAATGTTACACTACGACAGCACCAAGAGACAATTCGAAGAAAGTCTTTCACAACTATCATTATATATTCCAAGTCATCAACAAAGAAGACGATTCAAGCAAGTCTTGCAATATTCACTACACATGAGTGGCAAGAAATCTTACCAACAACAATCACAGCAGGAAGACGTTGCTGCAAAATCTTGCCACAACAGAATGTTACCGCAGCAGAATGTCCCCTGCAGCAGAATGATAGCAAATCAGGCATCGTGACACCTGCGACAAAGCAACTTACAATCGAGGGAATAATCAAATGCAAAGCTTAGCAGCAAAGCTCGAAGCAGATTATCATGAATCCAATCTTACTGCGGGGAGTTACAGTAGGAAAGCATTTTTATTCACAACAGAAGTAGCCATCCACCAGCACCACAATGGGGGAAGTTTCTCATGGCAATCATCACAAGTCATGGGCATTGCAGTGCCAACAATTTCTCATGAAGGATCTGTGGTAACCAACAAAAGCTCATGGCAGCATCAACATCAATACAAAGATTCGCTACATTCACCAAAATGCTCCTATGGCATCTACAAAAGTTCAAGGCTTAGCAAACCATGATAGCCTACAGATTCATGGAGGCCACCAACAGAAAAGTAATCTATAGAACGATGAAGTGTCATAGCCGCGGTAGAGACAACATAGTTGCGGCAGAGACAGAAGCATGGCAGAACTAGGGTTCTGGCACGATTCTTCATGGCATAGCTATAGCACGACAACAATAAGAATCCATGGTTTTAACTATAGCACGGCAACAACACAGCCTTCAGATGTTGCTATAGCATATAATCAATAAGCATCCATGGCAATTCATAAAGACAAACGCGACAATAACAATGCCCATGAAGTAGTAGCCCCTGCAGTAGCCATGATAGTAGAATTCTCAATGCCAACTCAACATAAGTCTCGAGAAGCAAAATCAAAGCTATGGCCAAGTCAACAAAGAATGCTCATAAAACAGCCACCAACGATGAAGTTCACATTGCCGAAAATCCAAAATTAAAGGAGTTCATGGCAAATTCATGGTTGGGCTTATGGCAGTCACAAGCAAGGAATGGTCACACTCATGGCAAACATTCAGCAGGAAAGACTCATGCTTCAAATCCCGTAAGAAAGCTTTATCACCATGATAATTTCTTTCCTTTTTATACTTCACATTACTGTAGGAAAATACATAGTCTAAACAAAAATTCTCATTCCTGCCGAAGCAAAAAAGCCTACCCCAAATCCATACACAATCTCTGCATATAAAATCCCAATCAAACCGAAAAAGGTGATACCCATTGCCTAAATACATAGTCTAAACAGAAATTCTCACTCATTCACACAAATCCAAAGCAAAGAAGCTGATCAAGCCCCAAAAGTCGAAAGCTGCGAACTTGTGCATAACATGGCAGAAGGCAATCAGCTCTTGAACCCGAGTTCAACACATTTTCAGCTTGGGCTTTCTCGACTTCCATGAAAGCAATGATCTATAGCTCACATTGCTTTTATTCCTCTTTAGCCTGGGCAAGCTTATCTCTGCATTCTCCGCTCCTCGCAACCTTGGAAATGATAAAATCTCAACCACTAGCAAGTGTTTCAGCCAAGTCCTGCAAATAAGCAAAGAGCCGAGATGCATCGAAATCTTGGTGTGTGAAATCATTGAAGGCATCTCGCCAACAAAACAACAAATCTTCACTCAAAGAATTGATTGGAGTCTAGCTCATGCCCTGAAGACAGTAGCATGCCAAGCTCGGATTCAAACTAGCTATGGCAGACTCGCTTCTACATTAGCGGAAAAGTTAAGAAATAATCTCATTATCTCCTCCACTCACGGCATCAAGGAATAAATGATGTGGCGAGGGCGTAGTGATTGCACATGTCGTCACTAATGGCAAAGAATCCACTATGAAGCATTCCATTAGAAACCTTTCCATCTGCCATTACTTGCAGCAGTTCTTCATCACAAGTAAACTTGTTGGTTCTCTCCTGGTTTCCCGCCACAGCGACAGAGGGAATCACGACATCAGTATCACCAACATCTCCTGCAGCAGCATCAATTATTCATCAAAGAAAATGGTTGAAGAATTGATTGAAAGATCAATCGAACTAACTCACCAGATGTGTAGCCAATGCTATTGTGGATCACAGGCTCCATGGTGATGTCTTCAATTATGGCAGAAATCTCTTTTGCAACTTGCCTTGCAGCAGGAACCTCTTATGAAGCAAGCTCATCGATGACCATGGTGTTCTCAGTTGAATCCAAAACTTCTTCAAAGATGTTGCCAGAGGCAGAAAAGTTCTTCGGTTCATTAGCCAACACATCAGCCTCATCACCTATGGCAGCAATATTATCAGTCTTACCTACGGAAGTGGCAACCTTGCCCACGGTAGGAAGCTTGTCAACATGAGCCACTTTAATTACAACAAAAGCATCGTTCTACCACGACAAAATTCAGCACCAATATCAAAAGGGTAGAAAAGTGCTTGCCTTGCGAAAGCTGAAAGTGCAGCAGACCCCTTGGAGCCCCTACCTGATTGAGAAGCCATCTTCCTGCCATAAAGATGCGACCATTGGGCAATTTTGAACCATGATCAATTTGAGATTCACGCTCCCGCTACAGCAAGGAGCTCTCACTCAAAGGGGGCTAAATATTAGGGGGCCAAAATCGGGAAGGCCCAAATCCACCAAATCTTCTTCAAACACACTCAAAGGTTGGGCCAATCAATCTCTTATTCGCTCCTGCTTTCCTTTGGCCCAACAAAACACATACACAAATATTGGGTAAATGGGCCCACAAGTACAACACAAAAGCCCACCTCTCTTACCCAATAACTGAAAGTCCCCAAACACATTTATAACATAGGGGCACCTCTATTCCAAAGTCCTCAAACACATTTATAACACAGAGGCATCAATACAAAAGTCCCCAAATACATTTATAACACAGGGGCACCTCTATTCCAAACTCCTCAAACACATTTATAACACAGAGGCATCTATATCAAAGTGCCCAAACACATTTATAACACAGGGGCAATTCTATCTAAAAGTCCTCAAACACATTTATAACACAAAGGCATCTATATCAAAATCCCCGAACACAATTATAACACATGGGTAATTCTCTCTATGGCAAAGGCTCATGATATATGATACATTTAGGCCTTGCCATCAAATTCCTAACTTATATATATATATATATATATATGTAGCAAAGGCCCATATCATATACATCACATTGGGGCTTGATACTTCAAAGCTTTCTTTCAGGCCAAAAAGGTCCAAAACAACGGAGCCTTGCCACCTCACCACCAAGCCAAAAGCATGAAGACAAAAGGCAAAAAATCCTATCCTCCTACTGCAGCATGTCAGACTTTCCTGCTGCGGAAAGCATCTAAGGGAAGGATTTTACTTAATTCAAATTTCTTCATATTTATCTACTTATGGTAAAGGATTATCGCTAACTAATCCTCATTGCAGGAACTAATTGTGGTCCAAGCCCACAAGCGGGAAAACAAATTGGGGGAAGCGGCTTAGAAGGAAAAAGGGGAAGGAATCTCCCTTAATTACCATTCTTGAAGGGAGTGGTTATGCTTGGAAGCCGTTCCTTAACGCAAAAAGGGTAATCAACGGGTAGCAGAGGGTGGAATCAAAAGCCAAGCTAATTTGACTTTGGGAGGAGCCCAACTAATCTGCTGGAAAAGCAAAATCGGTGATGGTGACACATGCTCGATAAAACTTGGGATTGATTTCAAGACAAGAAGGTGACCATTGTTGGCTTCCTCAAATTGGAACATTATTTGCCTTGGACCCTAAAGCTACTCACTGAATTAATCAAAAAGCAAGAGCCGAATAGGGCTGCCGGCCGAAGGTTCTGACCGGACAAGAGGAATGCTATAAAAAGGAGTCACCACCGGCGAAAATGGAAACAATTTTTCCAAAACAATTTTCCAGCTACTTTGGCCACCCACTTCTTGGCTACTCTCAAGAATCACTCCACAATCATATTTCCCAAGAATCCTTATCACCTATTCAAGGATTACAAGCAACAAAATTAAGAAATCATTTTCATCCTCCCCAAATCAGTGTTTTCCTCCATCGTCGATGGCTTGTGTTTTGATTCCATTGCTCTCACTGTATTCCTTATTCTTTTCCCCTAAATCCCACTTCCAATTTGTTACCCATAAGTTCTGAAATCAATAAAGAGTTTTGATTCATTTTACTCCAAAGAAAATAGATTTTTGCTGTTTTCGGTCATCTTTTTCATCTTCCTCAGTTCTATTATATAAAAGGCTGAGTTTATTTTTTTCCTGCTATACTGATTGCTTCTATCCTGCAAAAGCTGAGTTTTTCTGGTTTTCCTGCCGCACTACCATTTATTTGGACAGCAACATCTTGGACCTCATCTTGTAGAACCCAGCTCCTCTTCTGGGGAGATTTGGGCTAGGCTTGAGCCCATTGTGAGCCGTACCAGGCCTTCCTCACATTCCCACAAAAAGGCTCCCACAGTATCTAATATGATCTATTCAATAACTAATTACTAATCACATCATTTCATTCTAAACGGAGCCAATCGCTCTGCTATACTAAATGCACTTTTTATCAACACTCAATAGTTTCTTTTGGCAAAAAAAAATAAGGGTCTCTTGGTAGGCGTCATCGACTCCTGATCGGTCGTTAGCAAATTACAAAATAATCCCCACAATTTCCTAACGAAGTAGATAGGGCAAGTAGGGGTCGAATCCCACAGAGAAGGTGAATATACTTATCCAAAGATAAAATCTTCTCTAAGAATCACTCAAAAACAGGGGATTAAAAATAGCAAAAAAAAATAATAATTAAACTAAAAATAAAGCAACTAAATTAAATCTAAACTATGGCAATTAATAAAGAAAACAATAATAAGAAAGCATACTTCTTCTCCAATGGTAGAAATCAATCAATTGAACTATAGATCCTTGATTTAAAAGATGAATTTAATATTTTATTCTTAATTAGATAATTGGTCTAGGGAAAACCAGAACATGTGTATTAGATAAAGGGTCTCTCTCAAGCTTAATTTACCCCTTTTATTCTTAACAATCAACTTCCCTTTCAGGCTGAAAGATTGATAAGAACAAAGCATTAAGAACAATTATTCACACATGCATATCAAGTATAACCAAACTAATTATTCATGACTAATAAATAAGGATTACTAATCCCATTGGACGCCTCTCAGCTGGCTCCAATTTGTTACCACACGATCAAGCTTGAGTTACTCGCCCTTGGCTTGATTTAACTATAGATCTATCCAATTACATCAATACTGGCCATATAAATCAATAATCATCAAGATCATAAAATAAAACAGAGATTAGCAAACTATCAATCAAGAACAAATATCAAATTATAAGCACACAAATCTCACCATAATTAATTGATTGAAATCACCAAAGGATAAAAAGTATTAAGAACTTAGCTACTCATGGATTTGGAAAAATTGATCAGACCAAAATCATACATCTTTTTATGGTCATTTTCCTATGCTTTTTGAGTATTTTATGCTTGATTATGCCTTATATTGGTTGTATTTGTGTTCATAGGTGTTGACTAGAAGAAAAGTGCAAAATCATCAATTTTGTACCTTTGTAGAGCCTTTTTGGATGATTTATGACACAAATATTTTCCAAAGAAGTTTTGGATGAAGTATGGAGCCAACATGTTCGTGATTGAAGAGCTTGAAGAGTCAATTTTATGCTTATCAAAGTCATAAAGTTGATTCCTTGGTGTTTTCAAGGCAAAGGAGTAAAGACAAGATCAAGGCAAGAAGACATGTCAAGGTGATGAGCTATGACACAGCCTACCTGGGTGATCAGGCGAAACACATGGGTCTTCAGACAAACCATGTGGGCACCCAGCTGGAGTCGTGACACTGCCCACCTGGGTCCTCAAGCAAACCACATTAGTGTTCAGAACAACCATGTGGGCGCCCAGGTAGAGTCGGGGATAGCCAAATGCAGTCCATCGTCGACACTTCCATGTCACCTCCTCTTGAAGCTTCTTCAATACTTTCCAAATTTGGCGACAGTTCGGGAAAACAGCCATAACTTTTGATATTGAGCTCCAAATGAGGTGTATGAATATGCGTTGGAAAGCTAACTCCAAGAGCTACAACTTTCGTGTTTTGGTCGAAGCCCAGATCTGACGTTTTCATGGACGACAATGCCCCTGAAGTTCGCAGACATAATCTGTCATGGGCCTGACTTGTGTTTTTTATCAAATTGAGCCCATATAACCTATTTGGATCAACTTGAAGATATGGAGAAGAGTCCAACACGTCCCTAGGGTTAGTTTAAACTCTAAATTGAATCCTAGGTCGTCCCCTATATATACTTATCTTTCCTAGAATCTAGATGACAACTTACAACACAACATAGGGTTTTTACGGTATTGGAGAGAAGGCAGCCGCCTCCCTCTTCTCTTCCTCTTTATTCTGTAAGTTTTCCAGCCTCTCATGGATTGCCAATCCATGAGTAGCTAAACTTTTATACTTCTTTTCCCTAGGTATTTTTGATCAATGAATCTATGGTGAGACTTTTGTTCTTAATAGCTTGATTTTTCTATTTGAATATGTTTCTTATCTCTGTACTTCATCTTATGGATTCATGTTTGATTTGTTAGGAGCGCTACTAATCTTGATAAATATGAATGCTATAGTTAGAATCTTTGATTCAAAGTAACAATTGAACTTAGGAGTCCTAGTTCAATGGGATATCAAACCTTATTGAAACCTATAGGCCGAACGGAAGAATAAAAGAGTTGATCTTTGGGCCGAACGGAGTGAGATTGACTAGTAGCATGTTAGGGTTTGTAGGAGTCCTCGCCTTAGACCATTTATTCAAATAGAGTTGTTTAAGATATTAAGAGGATTACTTTGTTCCAATGAAAATTGATGTCTATGTCTTAGGCTATATATCGATTTGGAGTAATTTATGATACTTAATTGATTGCAATCTATCGAGTTCATGTTTTGTGTCTATGATCCATGATTTATTAGATCAAAATAATTACCTAGAGGGAAAGAAATATGTTTTTAATTAATTGATTTCTTCAACTATTTTCTTAAACATTGGTTTAGTTTGATTTTATTATTTTCTAGTTTAATTTAGCTATTTTAAAAAATCCATAAAAATCCCTTTGGAAAGATTTTCTTTAGTATAATTTGGCTTTGATTTGTTTCCACCTTCTCTGTGGAATTCGACCCCTACTTGCCCTAGCTATTAGTTATTGGTTTGAAGGGATTTATCTTGTGATTTGATCAACGACTCGATCACAATTTTGGCGTTGTTGCCGGGGAAGGAAGGAAGCAACAAGGAGATTGAAGACAAATTACTACCTAAGAATTTCTTACCCTTATCTTTTTATTTTTCGTTATTTTTCTTTTTCTTTTATTTTTGTTTATTTTTCTTAGTTACTTTTAATTGTTTAATTTTTCGTTTAAGTTCTTTCTAGGAGTTGTATGCCAAATACAAGGAGTAGTGGTACTAAGAAGTTAGAATTCAATCCTGAGTCTGAACGTACACTCTTTACACTAAGAAAGGAGAATTTGACTAAAGAGCAAGGAGGAGATTCGTCAACACCAAGTTCTCAAGCTAGCTCTCCACGTTCCACCACTTCTTCTTCAATTTTGGAACCACAACCTCCAAGAGAAAACATGGCCGAAAGAGACAACAATGATGCTTGGACTTTGAGGGAACTTGCTGCCCCAAATGTGGCTACACAGCGCTTAGCAATTCAATATCCAACCAATGAAGAAAATTTTGAGATCAAGTCTGGATTTATTCAGTTATTGCCAAAATTTCATGGTATGCCTGGAGAAGATCCACATCGACATCTCACTGATTTTCAAATTATTTGTTCATCCATGAAGATGCAAGGTATTTCAGAAGAGCAATTTAAACTTAGAACTTTTCCTTTTACCCTTATGGATCATGCAAAGGATTGGTTGTACTACATGCCTAGTGGATCATGCAAGGATTGGTTGTACTACATGCCTAGTGGTTCAATCACATCTTGGACGAGTCTTAAGAAGTTATTTTTGGAAAAATTCTTTCCTGCTCATAAAGTACCAGGCATACGAAAGGAGATAAGTGGAATCAAGCAATCCCAAGGCAAGACAATGTACGAGTTTTGGGAATGTTTCAAGAAATTGTGCTCAAGTTGTCCAAATCATCAAATCCCTGAACAATTGCTGATTCATTACTTCTATGAAGGTTTACTCCCATTTGATAGATCTTCCATAGACTTTGCAAGTGGAGGGGCTTTCATCGACAAAACTCCCACCAACGCTTGGACTTTGATCGAGAACATGGCTGCAAACACACAACAATTTGGTACTCACGAGTGTTGTTGATCAGTCGTCAGTAATCATAAAAATAATCCCAACAATTACTAACTATAAATAGCTAGGGCAAGTAGGGGTCGATCCCACAGAGAGATAAGATATTCTTCTTTTTCCAATTATTTTACTTAAAACAAACAATCAAAGAAAAGGATTTTGAAAGTAAAACTAAATTAAATCAAACAAACAATTAAAATTAACTAAGAAAGCAATAAAGAGAATTAAAGAAAACAATTAATAAGAAAGCAGTGAATAAATTGAGAAAATAATTAAGAAAACCCTCCAACATAGAATTAATATCCCTCTTGACTAAAATAACATGGATCATTGATATCTAAAAATTATGAAAACATTGGATAGCTTGTTTGGAATTAAATCTGAAATTACCAAATTAGATAAAAGGTCTTTTTTCCAGCTTAATTTATCCCTTTTATTCATAACAACCATTTTCCTTATTAGGGCTTAGAGATTTGTTAAGAACAAAGCATTAAGAACTAGTAATTTATGAACAAGCACAACAAGCAATAATTTACCCATTGATTCTTAAATCCCTTGGAAGGAAGTATTAGTTCTCCTCCAATTGCTAAAAACAATTAAATCTGAAGTATTAGTTCTAGACTCAATTTAGCTAATGTTGACTTAATTTATCAAGATAGTGTCGACTCCAATCTATCAAAACAAGCAACATAAGATTAAAACAGAGAATTAAGAAATACCCTAACAATTTTCATATAAAAGCACAAAATCTCACCATGATATAAGTCAAGAGATCAATTAAATTCTACATTGGAGAAAAGAAAAGGATTACTCACTCATGAATTGAGTGAGCATCCAAAGAATAAGAAGAAAACTTACCTATGGATGGGAAGAAGAGGGGGGCGGCGGCTCCAAGGGCTTTCTCCTCCAAATCTTTAACAATTCTTCAAAATACAATCTCTAGATCTACATACATAAAAACCTAGACCTAAGGTGGCTATTTATAGTGGAAATAACCCTAAAAACTCCAAATTCTAATTAGGATAGGACTCTAGGACGTTTTAAGGGCTGACTTGATCTCCAAGTTGGATTAAAAGTCTTCCTAGAACCAAAATCCTAGTCAAAATAGGATCCTGAAAAATTCTGGATTCGTGCAGGAACTTCGACGTCGTTTTTGGGCTTGAAGATGGTAGAACTGGGTCTTGGACTTCGAAAAAAGTTGTAGATCTCGGAATTAGCTTTCCAACGCCTACTCACAGACCTAAAACGGAGGTCCGAGCAGAAAGTTATGGTCTTTTTACCGAGACTGCGCTGAATCCTAATCCTGTTAGGACTAGTATCGGGATTTTGCGGGAATTGGATATTCTCCTTGGATTATGTGGCATTAATTGGGATTTTAACCTCAATTATGGGCTTATATAGGCTGAGTATTATCCCATATAAAATATCCAAAATTCCAAAGCTTCTGGGCTTCTTCATGGCTTGTCTTCAATCCTTCGCAATTAAAGCTCCAATCTTCAATTCTTGCTTCTTGAAATAATTCTTCAATGATCTTCAAATCTTCAAATTATCTTCAATAAGTCTTCAAACACGAACTTCGAATCTCCAAATCTATACTCTAAATTACTTTGCTCATAACTATGTAAAAAGTCATCAAAATAGCTCCAAAAGTAGTGAAAATTAACAAATTCCCAATTTCACATCTTATAAAGACTCAAAACACAAATATTATCAAAATAACATATATTTAAGTATAAATAGATCCAAAAACATAATAAAATAGCCATAAAAATAGGGTTGTTTTTGCCTCAATCATATTTTCCCCCACACTTGAACTTTGCTAGGCCCTTAGCAAATCAATGTATAAGTTAATCAAAAATCAGTTTTTCAAAAGATAAAATTGAATTCATACATACATCAAAGAATCAATTCAATCATGAAATCAAAATAATAAAGAATAATAACAATACTTAATCCAAAGATCAAGAAATAGTAAGCATCATCATTCTTAAATAGCCATAATCAAAGTAGCTTTAGTCACTTACCATTCTTCACATTCTATAACTATTTCTTCCTATAAGCTCATGTTTTCCTCTTTTTCTCCATTACTCAAAAGATTGCAATGTCTTTAATACAAATCAAGGGTCATTGTGGATTGTAATAGATTTTCAAGGGTAATTGTTTTTAGAAAATTGAGGTTACTAACCTCTGAAGTGTTCATGATTTAGGGGTTACTAACTCCCTTTTCTATTTTGAGGCTACTAGCACTCTAGAAGGACTCCTTCTTTTATTTTTTTCAGAGGGACAATATTTATGCAATTCCATGCCTCTTATCCTCTTTCCAAGGGTTACTAACTCCTTTTGTTTAAGAAAAGAGTGACAACAATGGATTTTTTTTTTTTTACAGTAATACCTTTTCTCCTCTTGTCATGAAAACACTTCTTTTTTTATGAAAACAACATTTTTTAATTACCCTTTTTATAAGTAGTCCCCCACACTTATTCTTGACATATCCATAACATGCTTTCAAGATTGTAATTTCAATCAAGATTCAACACAAGTTCTATAAATAGATAATCATATAAGTAAATGAAAGAATAAGATCATATCACTGTAGACACCCATTTTCGTCCTGTATCCTTTCAATTTTTAATCAATTTATTTCTTAATTGGCACTTAGGTCATTTAGGGGGATTTTGGTCATTTTTGCATATCCAGGGGCATTTTAATCATTTTTACACTAAGGGCATTTTGGTCATTTTGGCACATCAGGGGGCATTTGAGTCAATTCTCAATCTTTTTATAACATTTAGGTAATTTAGTACGCATGGTATTTGCATGGCATTTGCATTTAATTTAATTATGCTCTTAATTCCAAAATCCAAAAAAAGATGTATAAATAGAAAATCACAAAAAAAGGGGTTTAGGTTTGCATAGTGAATTTGATTATTTTACAAATTCTCATGTAGGTCTTAATTAATGGTTTGGTTGTAGCACATTTATCTTAATATGAAACCATTTTGGCTATCTAATTTGGATCATATTAATTTAATTGGGTTGTTTATTGCATAGCATAAGTAGAAGTAAAGCTGGCATTTTTCATTTACATAATATTGTTATAAAGAAAAATTGGAAAATAAGAAAACCAAAAAAAGATGAAAGTGAATTTTGAATTTCTCATTTCATCTTCCAAGTTCAGATTGCATGTTTTACAAAAGTACATGGGGAGTTTAAAAGATTACAAAAGGGGAACTAGG
>AWUE01013150.1:0-46399 GCA_001974825.2 Corchorus olitorius
TAATTATTGGCTAATATACTCATGAAATAGATGTAATTCAACGCCAGAAAGACTGGAGGACTTTTCAAGCTTTTCATATTGTGTTTCATATTTATTTTGAATTGACTTCTAATTAAGTCGAAACAAAATTTAGATGCTCGTAAAAACAAATCCTTAAATGCAATGTGGCTGGGATTTGATTAGATGAATATGCATTTCTCAAGGAGTCTTGGCGTCAAAAATTATGCAAAACTGACCCAGGGACTCGAAACGCTTTTTAGCCAAAAACCGTGATTTATTACACAATTTCGGCTAAAATTTTGCAAAAAGTGAACTGAAAAAATTTTCCTCAATTTTTGGCTAAAATAGTCATGAAATAGATGTAATTTAACGCCAAAAAGATTGGAGGACTTTTAACGCTTTTCATATCGTTTTTCATATTTTTTCTGAATTAATTTCTATTTAAGTCGAAACAAGATTTAGATGCTTGTATAAACAAATGCAATGTGGCTGAGATTTGATTAGATGAAATTGGATATCTCAAGGAGTTTTGGCATAAAAAATCATGCGAAACTAAGTTGGAGCCTCGAAACACGTTTCTAGCAAAAAAACTGTGATGGTTAGTACATGATTTTGGTTAAAATGTTGGAAAAAATGACCCGAAAATTTTTTCCTTAATTTTTTGGCAAAAATACTCATGAATTAGATGTAATTTAACGCCAAAACGATTGGAGGACTTTTAACGCTTTTCATATCGTTTTTCATATTTTTTCTGAATTAATTTCTATTTAAGTCGAAACAAGATTCAGATGCTCATAAAAACAAATCCCTAAAAGCAATGTGGCTGAGATTTGATTAGATGAATATGGATATCTCAAGGAGTCTTGGCGTAAAAAATCATGCGAAACTAAGCCGGGGCCTCGAAACGTGTTCCTAGCAAAAACTGTGATCGTTAGTACATGATTTCGGTTAAAATTTTGAAAAAAATAACCCGAAAATTTTTTTCCTAAAATTTTGGCTAAAATACTCATGAAATAGATGTAATTCAACGCTAAAAAGGTTGGAGGACTTTTCACGCTTTTCATCTCATGTTTCATATTTTTTCTGAATTAACTTCTAATTAAGTCAAAACAAGATTTAGATGCTCGTAAAAACAAATCATTAAATGCAATGTGGCTGATATTTGATTAGATGAATATGCATATCTCAAGGAGTCTTGCCAACAAAAATCATGCAAAACTGACACGGGGCCTCGAAACGCTTTTTAGCCAAAAACCGTGATTTATTACACGATTTCGGTTAAAATTTTTATAAAAATGACCTGAAAAATGTTTCCTCAATTTTTGGCTAAAATACTCCTGAAATAGATGTAGTTTAATGCCAAAAAGATTGGAGGACTTTTCACGCTTTTCATATCGTTTTCATATTTTCTGAATTTATTTGTAATTAAGTCGAAACAAGATTCAGATGCTCCTATAAACAAATGCAATGTGGCTGAGATTTGATTAGATGAAATTGGATATCTCAAGGAGTCTTGGCGTAAAAAATCTTGCGAAACTAAGCCGGAGCCTTGAAACACGTTTCTAGCAAAAAAACTGTGATGGTTAGTACATGATTTCGGTTAAAATGTTGCAAAAAATGACCCGAAAATTTTTTCCTTAATTTTTTTAGCTAAAATACTCATGAATTAGATGTAATTTAATGACAAAAAGATTGGAGGACTTTTCACGCTTTTCACATAGTTTTTCATAATTTTTTCTGAATTAATTTCTAATTAAGTCGAAACAAGATTCAGATGCTCGTAAAAACAAATCCTTAAATGCAATGTGGTTGAGATTTGATTAGATAAATATGGATATCTCAAGGAGTCATGGCGTCAAAAATATTGCGAAACTAGCCGGGGCCTCGAAACGCGTTTCTACCAAAAAAACTGTGATGGTTAGTACATGATTTCGGCTAAAATTTTGCAAAAAATTACCCGAATTTTTTTTTATCAATTTTTGGCTAAAATACTCATGAATTAGATGTAATTTAACACCTAAAAGATTGAAGGACTTTTCACGCTTTTCTTATCGTTTTTCATATTTTTTTAAATTAATTTCTAATTAAGTCGAAACAAGATTCAGATGCTCGTAAAAACAAATCCTTAAATGCAATGTGGCTGAGATTTGATTAGATGAATATGGATTTCTCAAGGAGTGTTAGCGACAAAAAACATGCGAAAATAAGCCGGGACCTCGAATCGCGTTTCTAGCGAAAAACTGTGATGGTGATTTCGGCTAAAATTTTGTAAAAAATGACCCGAAAAATTTTTCCTCAATTTTTCGCTAAAATACTCATGAAATAGATTTAATTTAATGCCAAAAAGATTGGAGGACTTTTCACGCTTTTCATATTGTTTTTCTTATTTTTTTTCTGAATTAATTTCTAATTATGTCGAAACAAGAATAAGATGCTCGTATAAAAAATCCTTAAATGTAATGTGGCTGGGATTTGATTAGATGAATATGGATATTTCAAGGAGTCTTGGCGTCAAAAATCATGCGAAACTAAGCCGGGGCCTCGAAACGCGTATCTAGCAAAAAACTGTGATGGTTAGTACATGATTTCGGATAAAATTTTGCAAAAAATTACGCGAAAATTTTTTCCTCAATTTTTGGCTAAAATACTCATGAAATAGATGTAATTTAACGCCAAAAAGATTGGAGGACTTTTCACGCTTTTCATATCATTTTTCATATTTTTTCTGAATTAATTTCTAATTAAGTTGAAACAAGATTCTGATGCTCGTAAAAGCAAATCCTTAAATGCAATGTGGCTGTGATTTGATTAGATGAATATGGATATCTCAAGGAGTCCTGGCGTCAAAAATCATGCGAAATTAAGCCGGGGTCTCGAAACACGTTTCTACCAAAAAAAACTGTGATGATTAGTAGATGATTTCGGTTAAAATTTTGCAAAAAATGTCCCGAAAATTTTTTCCTCAATTTTTGCCTAAAATACTCATGAATTAGATGTAATTTAACGCCAAAATGATTGGAGGACTTTTCACGCTTTTCATATCGTTTTTCATATTTTTTCTGAATTGATTTCTAATTAAGTCGAAACAAGATTCAGATGCTCGTAAAAACAAATCCTTAAATGCAATGTGGCTGAGAATTGATTAGATGAATATGGATATCTCAAGGAGTCTTGGCATCAAAATCATGCGAAACTAAGCTGGGGCCTCGAAACGCATTTCTAGCAATAAACTGTGATGGTTAGTACACGATTTCGGCTAAAATTTTGAAAAAAATGACCCAATAATTATTTTCCTTAATTTTTGGCTAAAATACTCATGAAATAGTTGTAATTCAACGCTAAAAGGATTGGAGGACATTTCACGCTTTTCATATCATGTTTCATATTTTTTCTGAGTTAACTTCTAATTAAGTCGAAACAAGAATTAGGTGCTCGTAAAAACAAATCCTTAAATTCAATGTGGCTGATATTTGATTAGATGAATATGCATATCTCAATGACTCTTGGCGTCAAAAATCATGCAAAACTGACTCGGGGCTTCGAAACGCTTTTTATCCAAAAAAAATCGTGATTTATTACACGATTTGGGCTAAAATTTTGCTAAAAATGACCTAAAAGATTTTTCCTCAATTTTTGGGTAAAATACTCATGAAATAGATGTAATTTAATGCCAATAAGATTGGAGGAATTTTCACACTTTTTCATATCGTTTTTCTTATTATTTTCTGAATAAATTTCTAATTATGTCGAAACAAGATTCAGATTCTCGTATAAAAAAAATCCTTAAATGCAATGTTGCTGCGATTTGATTAGATGAATATGGATATCTCAAGGAGTGTTGGCGTCAAAAATCATGCGAAAATAAGCCGGGACCTCGAAACGCGTTTTTAGCAAAAAACTGTTATGGTTAGTACATGATTTTTGCTAAAATACTCATGAATTAGATGTAATTTAACGCCAAAAAGATTGGAGGACTTTTCACGCTTTTCATATCGTTTTTCATATTTTTTCTGAATTAATTTCTAATTAAGTCGAAACAAGATTTAGATGCTTGTAAAAATAAATCCCTAAGTGCAATGTGGCTGAGATTTGATTAGATGAATATGGATATTTCAAGGAGTCTTGGCGTCAAAAATCATGCGAAACTAAACCGGGGCCTCGAAACGCGTTCCTACCAAAAAAAACTGTGATGGTTAGTACATGATTTCGGCTAAAATTTTGCAAAAAATGACCCAAAAATTTTTTCCTTAATTTTTGGCTAAAATACTCATGAATTAGATGTAATTGAACGCCAAAAAGATTGTAGGACTTTTCATATCGTTTCTCATATTTTTTCTGAATTAATTTCTAATTAAGTCGAATTAAGATTCTGATGCTCATAAAAACAAATCCCAAAATGCAATGTGGCTGAGATTTGTTTAGATGAATATGGATATTTCAAGGAGTCTTGGCGTCAAAAATCATGCGAAACTAAGTCGGGGCCATGAAATGCGTTTCTAGCAAAAACTGTGATGGTTAGTACATGATTTCGGCTAAAATGTTGCAAAAAATTACCCGAAAATTTTTTCCTCAATTTTTGGCTAAAATACCCATGAAATAGATGTAATGTAACGCCAAAAAGATTGGAGGACTTTTCAGGCTTTTCATAATTTTTCTGAATTTATTTCTAATTAAGTCGAAACAAGATTCAGATACTCGTAAAAACAAATGCAATGTGGCTGAGATTTGATTAGATGAATTTGGATATCTCAAGGAGTCATGGCATCAAAAATCATGTGACACTAAGCCGGGGCCTCGAAACGCGTTTCTAGCAAAAAAACTGTGATGGTTAGTACATGATTTCGGTTAAAATATTGCAAAAAATGACCCGAAAAATTTTTCCTTAATTTTTGGCTAAAATACTCATGAATTAGATGTAATTTAACGCCAAAAAGATTGGAGGACTTTTCATGCTTTTCATATCGTTTTTCATATTTTTCTGTATTAATTTCTAATTAAGTCGAAACAAGATTCAGATGCTCGTAAAAACAAATCCCTAAATGAAATGTGGCTGAGATTTGATTAGATGAATATGGATATTTCAAGGAGTCTTGGCGTCAGAAATCATGTGAAACTAAGCCGGGGCCTCGAAACGCGTTTCTAGCAAAAACTGTGATGGTGTTAGTACATGATTTCGGCTAAAATTTTGCAAAAAAAATGACCCGAAAATTTTTCCTCAATTTTTTGTCTAAAATACTCATTAAAAAGATGTAATGTAACGCCAAAAAGATTGGAGGACTTTTCACGCTTTTCATATCGTTTTTCATATTTTTTCTGAATTTATTTCTCATTAAGTCGAAACAAGATTCAGATGCTTATAAAAACAAATCCTTAAATGTAATGTGGCTGAGATTTGATTAGATGAATATGGATATCTCAAGGAGTCTTGGCATCAAAAATCATGCGAAACTAAGTCGGGGCCTCGAAACGCGTTTCTAGCATAAAAAAATTGTGATGGTTAGTACATGATTTCGGCTAATATTTTGCAAAAAATGACTCAAAAAATTTTTCCTCAATTTTTGGCTAAAATACTCATGAATTAGATGTAATTTAACGCCCAAAAGATTGGAGGACTTTTCACGCTTTTCATATCGTTTTTCAAATTTTTTTTTAATTAATTTCGAATTAAGTCAAAACAAGATTCAGATGCTCGTAAAAACAAATCCTCCAATGCAATGTGGCTGAGATTTGATTAGATGAATATGGATATCCCAAGGAGTCTTGGCGTCAAAAATCATGCAAAACTGACCCAGGGCCCTGGACCGCTTTTTAGCCAAAAACCGTAATTATTATTACACGATTTCGGCTAAAATTTTGCAAAAGCTGACCCGAAATATATTTCCTCAATTTTTGACTAAAATACTTATAAAAAAGTATAATTCAATGCCAAAAATATTGAAGGATTTTTTACGCTTCTAATATCGTTTTTCCTACTTTTTCCGAATTAATTTCTAATTAAATCGAAACAAGATTTAGATGCTTGTTTTACAAATCCTTAAATCCAATGTGGCTGAGATTTCGTTAGATGAATATAGATATTTCAAGGAGTCTCGGCGCCAAAAATCATGTAACACTGAACTGGCACCCCGGAACGCATTTTTAGCCAAAAACCGTGATTTCGACTAAACGTACACGATTTCAACTAATATTTTGAAAAAATTAATCTTTTTCAATTTAATCCAATATTAAATTAAATAATAGTAGACTTTAAATGAAAGTTTCTTTATCGCACTCACTCTTCGTCACATTGTCAGAACAAAAGTGTCATATGGATCGATATGGAAATATTTGATATGTGAAGACATGATTTAATTTAGATTTCTATCTAAAAAATTTTATATAGATTGAAATGGATCTTATTGTATTCTGGAATCATATTTTTCCTCAATTTTTGTCCAAAATACTATATATAATTCAACTCCAAAAAGATTGGAGGACTTTTCACGCTTTAATATCGTTTTTCATATTTTTCTGAGGTAATTTCTAATTAAACCGGAACACGTTTTTAGCCAAAAACCGTGATGGTTATTACACGATTTCGGCTAATTTTACAAAAATTGACCCGAAAGATATTTCCTCAATTTCTAGCCATAATACTCATAAAAATATATAATTCAACGCCAAAAAGATTAAAGGGCTTTTCACGCTTTTAATATCGTTTTTCATATTTTTTTCTAAATTAATTTCTAACTAAATCGAAACAAGATTCAGATGCTCGTAAGAAAAAATCCTTAAATGGAATGTGGCTAAGATTTTATTAGATGAATATAGATATTTCAAGGAGTCTCGGCGCCAAAAATCATGCAAAACTGATACAGGGTCCCGGAATGCATTTTTAGCCAAAAACTGCGATAGTTAGTACACGATTTTGGCTAAGATTTTGCCAAAAAAAATTACTCAAAAAAATTTTCCTAAATTTTTGGATAAAATACTTATAAAATATATATAATTTAACGTCAAAAAGATTGGAGGACTTTCCGCGCTTTTAATATCGTTTTCATATTTTTTCTGAATTAATTTCTAATTAAATCGAAATAAGATTCAGATGCTCGTAAAAACAAAATTTTAAATCCAATGTGGTAGAGATTTGATGAGATGAATATAGATATTTCAAGTAGTCTCGGAGCCAAAAATCATGCAAAATTGAGCTGGGTCCCAAGAACGCGTTTTTAACCAAAAACCGTGATGGTTTGTTAGTACACGATTTTCGATAAAATTTTGCAAAAATTGACATGAAAGATTTCTCCTCAATTTTTAGCTAAATTACTAATAAAAATATATAATTCAACGCCAAAAAGATTGGAAGACTTTTCACGCTTTTCATATCGTATTTCTTATTTTTTCTAAATTAATTTCTAATTAAATCAAAACAAGTTTCAGAAGCTCTTAAAAACAAATTCTTAAATCCAATGTTGTTGAGATTTGGTTCAATGATGTAAAGTTTTAAACCAATTTTTTTTATTTTTTTGGAAACAATATTGAAGCACTGCTTTGGAAAATCACCCAATTATAATTGTGAGAAACTTTCCAAACGAAAGTAAACCAGTAATTTTATTTTTTCTTGGCACAGGAAACTTTAATCTTGACAACCTCGGCATAAAACCAATTTTTTTAAACATGTAAAGTATTGAACTAATTTTTTTCCTTAATGCCCATAATTTATTTAAATTAAATAAATATATATTATAAATAAAAAGTATTCCAAATAATTATGGAGAGTAAATTATTATAATTATATTTTATATTTACAATATCTTAACATAATTAAAATAAAAAGTTTGATAACTATAAATAATAATATTATAATTAAATATATTATAATCTAAAAATAATTATTAGCAGTAAATTATTAATTACAATTCTAGTGGATAATTAAATATCTTTCCATAATTTAAAACAATTAAATAATAGATTTGCAATATCCTTTTATAATTAATAAAAAAATTGAATCATCTCAAAAAAAAGTTAATTGACTAAAAAGAATACTTGTTAAAAAATTATTATGCTATAATACTAAAGGTATTTATGAAATTTCCCAATTAGAATTTTTGAGTTCATAATTTTATATAGTGGTAAGATAAGATAAGATTTATACATTTTGTTTTGGTAAACATTTATACTTCTAATTATTCATTGAGTTTAAATTATATTAGGATGATCCTAAAAACACCACTTTTTAGGATTCCATTCAAATGATGCCACATAATCTATTTTTAGTCAAATTTAACATTAACTTTACACACTACCTAACCAAATCCAATCCCTTAATTGTAGAAATTGATTTTCCTTATTTTCATGTCTCTAAATTGAAAAAAAAAAACAACGACAACAACAAAAAAACTTTCCTTCTTAAAAATAAATTCTTGATATGACAAAAAAATTCTTAATTCACTGTACATGTAGTTGTACCGTGAAAACTGAAAAAAAAATTTCTATTGATTTTGTTTTTTAAATTGTATTCCATTTTTGTGATCGGGGACTTTTTCTTCTTCTTTTTTTCGTACTTCCATTTTTCAAAAATGAAAACAAAAATTTGAAAGAATGGTAATTTATAATATTTTATCAAGTAAATTTTTTTTTTTTTTGAGATAATAATTTATCAAGTTTGTCTAATACTATTAAGTTTGATAAAGAATAGAGATTTGTAGGAAAAAAAATAGAATAGAGATAAGATTAAAGAGTGGATATGGTGAGAGATGGTGTAGAATAAAACTTTGTAGTCATTGCATGAGATTAAGAAAGGATTATGTGTCATCAATCTAATGGAATCCTATTCGAGACCTTGCGTACGCAGCTGCCTCTGTTGGGAGACTCACCCACCATAACCAAGTGCGCGACGCGGGTCGGATCCGGAATAGTCAGGGCAAAACCCTGGATACCGAATGAGATAAACCTTACATTTTAGGATCATCCTAATAGAATTAATACCCTCATTCATTACAATAAGATACAATACAAGTTATTTAAATAGTTCCATGTTGATTCTTTTATAATGTTTTTTGTACATTCACATGGAAAATTTTCCAATTATTAATATAGAAGATACCACATATAGAAGATGCCTATAAGTTTCGCTGTTGTCTGCACCTTGAGTTGGGCAAGGGAAATGGGGTTTCTTAGAATTATTCTTGAGGGGATGCTCTAAGTATGATTCGAAAGATTAATTCACATGAACCTAATTTCTCGCCTATTAGAGCATATGTGGAAGAAGTGAGGAGTTTGAAGATTTTGGTTCAGAATTGTTCTTTGCAGCATATAGGTAGATCAAGCAACATGGCTGCTTATCACCTTAGTTCAACATAATTTATCTATTGATGAAGAGATTGTATGGATTGAAGACATGCTTTTTTGGTTGCATGATTCTCTAAACAATGATTGTAATGTCTCCTTATCTTGATGGATGATTTATTGGGTTCTATAATAAAATAATACCTCAAAAAAAAAGATTATTAATAGAGTAATGTGACAAAGGTTAACGATCGAAGAAAAACTAGATTAAGTTAGAGAGCATTGCAGTACTCTTAATTTTTTTTATAAAAAAAAAAAAAAGAATATATGGTATATGAAATCAGATTGCACAAAGTCATGCTCGAAATGATAATGAAAATATCTCATTGCTTTATTGATATTTTGATGCACATAAAATACATCAAGGAAAAGTACATATACCAAACATATTTTTTTTATTGACCCACATCCACAAGGCAAAGTTCGAGCACTTTGCTCTCTTACAAACACGTAATTAACGACGACATAATAATAATTAAGAAATTTAATCAACTACTAGTAGTCTGCTGATTTCCTATATATTAAAAATTCTAGTACTTCTTTTTGTTTCTTTTTCAGAGTAATTAATTACTCAAGCTCAATATCTGATTCATAAGCAACTCCAGCTTTCCAATCACTAGGAATAACATTAGGTGCCTGGACCCATGTCAACCCGGCGCTGCCTTGCACTTGGAACCTCATATTCACCGCCCCCATCGGCGGGTTTGCCATGTCGAACACCGCTCCATATGCCCTCCTCATCCTTATCCATTCTTTACAATCCTCCTGCTCAAAAACCCACCAACAAAATTCAATTTCATAGCAAATTCAAACATGTTAGTAACATACTTATATAGTCGCACTTCAATTAATTACCTGCCAAATTTCAACGTTTAAGATCTCATTTTTGCCAGAAGCGTACAAGATTACGATGGCCAAGTAATTTGGGTACTTGCTATGTTCATGAACCTTAAATTGGAGCTTGTAACCACCGTAGCGGCAGGGGATTCTTTGGTATTCAACTTCAACAACACCATAAGCAAAAAGCTCCGCCGCGGCGTTGGATTGAGCCATCCTCGAGTAGGCACGGGGGCTGAGGATGAAATCGGTGTTGTCACCTTCGCCATAATCAGTCACCACTACGTTCACCCCATTTTCAGTACAGAGTTGAGGGTTTGTGCACCTAACCTAAATTTTTTTATTAAACAAATGTCAAGTGTCATGAACATGGCAAAATTTATTGATCATTAGTGCCAAAGATAATTAATATAATCATGGAAGTATATAGTATTAGTAGGGCACATGTTTAACACTAAAAATACTTTAAGAAGTGGAAAAATATGTACTATATTCTAAAAGGCTGAGTGGAAATTAGTTGCCAAACTAACTTTGGCAGCTATTTCTTTTGTTTTGTATATGTCACTTTCAAAGGTATATTAGTAATAATTAACGGTTATATGGAATTTTTTATGAAACCTGATAGCAAGCGCCGCAGCCAGTTCCATTCTTGTAAAGCCTGGAAACTCCAGCCACATTCGCATCATTGACTGTCCTTCCATACTCTCCAAAGCCGCAAGCTCCAGCTGAAATTCACATCATTCGTTTCATAAGTAGATTTTACAAAGAATTAATGATGCATGAAATGTTACATATTACATGCAAAATATGAAGAAAGATGCATGAAATGTATGAGAAATTAAGTGGTAAGTGCATACTTGGAGTCCCTAAGCAGTCAGGGCTGCCATAGTAAGTTGCTCTCGACCGTACGAAATAGTCTTGAGAGTAACACAGTGCTGGCAAGAGCACCATGACAGACACAAGGAAACAATGAAATTTTAGTGAAAACCCCATTGAGGAGAGATAATTAATGTATTAAACCAAGAAAAGAGAAGAAGATTTTAGATAAAAGAGAGAGGGAGAGAAGTTGAAAGAGCTAATGAGATGGGAAGCTAAGAAATCAGAATAATGTATTTATAGCAGAGGAGGGCTGCTGTTGATTAGCAAATTGCAACACCTTTTCTTCTTCCACTATATGGGGCAGTCCAAAAATGGAATTAAGGGGGTAGCATTTAGATGAATGATGTGTATGAAATTAAAATGTAGACCCCGATTTTGACCCCCTTAAGACCCTTGTTTGAATTTGGATAAGTATTTTACTGACAAATGTTCTGCCTAACTTTTGTCAACAATATTCCTCGATATCACTTTTTGCCTTTTTGGCAGCTTCGTGTATCTGCAGGGTTCATTCTGAGAGTTTACGCGTAAATTATTACTCTACTTTTTGGAACTTTTTTTTTCATTCTTTTTGTTTATGCTTTTGGGTTTCAAGCATTAAAGAATTACTAGTAAACACTCTAAAACTGTTTCTTGCATTAATTATTCATGAAGGTATCTTGCATTTCTCGTAATAAAACAATTTCTCATTTCCGTAAAATAAAAGCACTCATGCCATTTTTCTGGTTAAAGTTAGGTTAAGATATGGATTTATCAGAATTCATTCGACCCTTAAGTTAAGTTCCAATTAATGAATATATTACTTTCATTTTTTACAGCTCTGGGGTAAAGTTACTGTGGCTTGAAGAAACTTCGTCTAAAGATGATTACATCATGAACCACTTACTCTTAAAATTGTTTGGTTTAAAGTCAAAAACCAAAGCTAATCGGAAAAATCCCACCAAGAAGAAGGTTTAGAGCAGCACGTATCTTATTAAGCCGATACTGTGTTTTGGTTGACCGGAAAGAGAAAAGCGATGGTTAAGAAGCTGCAATAAGTATATAACCCAGCAAAAGCCATTTCACTTTTTGTGGGTTGTAACGCACTATCAAACCAGTAAGCACCAAGGCTAACAACTAGGCTGATGAGCTCTTATTAGTACACTGTCACTCGTGGCGTTGGGTGGCGGAAAAAGACTTCAAAGATTAGGGGTGACACCACTCTTTAAATCTTAATTAATCCTATGTTTATTGTAGTTTTATTAATCAAATTGGTCTTAAATTTTTTAGTCTTCGCACGTTTGAAAATGATGTTGGCATGACAAGATTACAAGTGTAGATTTCCAATAGGATAAGGGTGCTTATACAAATTGTAGGTACTTAGTATTTTATTTTGCAAAGTGGGTAGGTGGGTCTTCTTCCTAGTCTTCCATTTGGCAAAATTTTGTACGGCACATTGGGTTGTGAATACCAGGGAAAGAAGAGCAAAGACGAAGAATCATTGTAGATAGTTCACTAATTAATCATTGTAGGTAGTTCACTAATTAATCTTTGAATTCCTTTCTTTTGTGAGGTTTTTAACTACAAAGTTAAATTGTAAGTTTACCATGCTACTTGTGAACATGATATTGAAACGAGTTACACAACAGTTAATCTTTAAATTCCCTTCTTTTGTGAAGTTTTTAACTACTAAGTTAAGTTCTAAGTTTACCATACTACTTATGAACATGATATTGAAATGAGTTACATAATAGGAGGTAGTCCTCTCCTATCGCATAATCCCACCCTGCCTATCCCATAATTCAAACTCAAGACCTCTCATATGAAGTCTCAAACTTTAACCATTGGAGTCCCCAAGTGGAGTCCCCCCTTGGGGACGTTTACCATGCTATATATACAAGGAAACATTTCTCAACTTTTCTAATACTTATTTATGGAAAGAGATTCTCTGCAAAGACTTCAATGTGAACAAGACTTACGAGTTAGAAGTATAAAACAAACACAACAGGAAAAGGGGGAGAAGAAGAAAATGGAAGAATATTAAAATTTTAATTGCAATCAATTGGTGTTTAAACATTTAAAAAATACTATAGTTTATTGAACCGCATACACATTCCACATAACTTTATACTACAAAGGAGATTGGTACACGTGCCTATGATTGCCATCACCATGCCTTTGCTCCCTTAATACAGTACATACTGTTCTCAGCTTCTCTAGTCATCATTCAACTCAACCTGTACCGTGCAGCAAGCATCATTATCAGAGAAGCTAGAAAAAATTAAGATAAATTTTGACAAAATGAAACATATCACTCTAAACTTAGCTACTAGTCATAAACTGATACTTTCACATTTCGGTAAGATGGGCAAGAAGGTTATGAGAGAGAGTAAGCATTTTGAGATAGTGACCACCACTCTTAATTGGCACAAGTAATGGGATCACTCTCCATTGACAAGTTTTGCCACTTCAAGTAAATAATTGAAGAGACTCTGGTGCGAATTGGGACCAAAATATGTCAATGATTTATATCCAAAATATGTCCTTCCAATGTTTATGATCTTTAGCATGAAGAGAGGAGCAAAAAGTAGTGTGATAAGGGAGCTAATCTAACAACTTTGTGCAACAAAGCATACCACTATCTAAAAATTCCTCTTCGGTCATTCTCAATGCAATCCCAGTGAGTTAACAGAACAACAAAAAAGCAAATGCAAGGTGTAAAGCATATGAACATATAGTCAAACGAGCAACAAAAGATGCTACACTTTTCCAGGTGTCTCTTGTTGCAGATTTTAAGGTGGACAGAAAGAGCAATGATGGGAAAGGTGGTGAGACCATAAAACAAACAAGCAAATACTTTTGTATTCCAGAATACACTTGTAGAGAAATTGTACTAGTTACAGGCAGAACCTAGAACCATTGTTGGTGCGGAAGTGGAAAGAGGGGCACATGAAAGAGATTGAAGAGCTAATTTTCAACTAAGGCATAATACATCTATAAAGGTTTTATTCCTCCTTTGTCCTCCACCGTACATCAATTACCAATCAAAGGCTTTATATATACATCAAGGAGCAGAATCTTATCATAATCATTCAATTTCAGAGGCAAGAGATTTCACACAGAATAACGAACACCCAGCTACATCATTGCGTATGGCTTGGGTGACATATGTAAAAACACTAGAAGCCACATGGGGCATCAAAATGCATCCAAGTACAAATACTTCTAAAAGAATCCATGGATACAGAAAAACCAATTTGCTACAGTCTAAGTTCCATCAAAATTGTTGAACAGGAAAAAAGAGAGAACCAATAGTGCAAGTACAGCATCTTGTAGACATATGGCCTTCTGAAAAATGGGCCTTTCTAGTTAATGAACTATTGTACAAGAAAACATCTAAATATATAAAATGTAATGTGACAATTCTCAATTCATATGATTCAAGAGATAACAAATGATTTTACCTGAACAGTTTTAACAGTCACAAGTACTAGTTCACCTATGGTCAGAGAAGTTGTGCCTTTTTCAGGTCAGAAACAACCCCACGGTCTTCAGTACTCCTTTCATTGTATAATACCTGCAAAAATATTAGTCGAAAACTTAGTACAGAAATGCATGCAAATTTATATAGAACATATAACTCCTCCAAGTAAATGAACCTTATCTATGATGCCATATTCAACTGCCTCACTGGGACTAAAATATTTTGGGCGTCTGATGTCTTCTTCAATCTGCTCAATGGATTTCCCCATGTGTCTTGCATAGAGTTTAACCTTGAGTATAATTCATAACACAAATGCAGCTGTGTTAGCCAAAATTTGGATGGATACTGTCAAGCAAAGTTTGCAGGGTAAAATATAAGGCTCAATAAGCCAATTTCTACAAACTGCTACATACAGTCTATAGTCTACAGTTTAGTAATAAAAGTCCAAGCAAATGGAAAGCATTGTAAGCAGGTGACCAGGACCAAGGTGTGTTCAAATTGAGCTTGTTGTATGATTACGAGTCTTAATTAAGTAGATGACATTCTTACCAACTCTGCTTTGATATTCCTTATTTCTTTTCTTGCAATGTCAACATCCGTTGCTTGACCTTGAAATCTTGCAATTGGCTGCCTTATCATTATAGTAGATGAAGGAAGAGCAGAACGATTTCCTGTTGCCCCAGCAGATAGAAGTAATGCAGCTTCACCCCAAGCATTACCAACACATAGAGTAAAAATAGGAGCCTTCACATACCTATGGTGAAATAAAGTATCAATTCAGCTCATAACACAAGTGAATCATAAACTAAAGCATATGATGAGCTAGAAAGTAGAAAGAGTAATGACCGCATAACATCATAGACAGCAAATGCCTCAGTCTCATAGCCCAATTTCTGACCACCCTGAAAAGAAGTGAAAAATCCTATCAATAGTGTTTAAGGGATAAAACTAAGACCACATTTTTTGAACTTTAAGTACCTTGACAATACAAAAGAAAGTAAAAGAAAATAATTATGTTCATTTAAAGAGTTGACATGCAAAACATTTTAACTCGATCAAGGAGAAAAGAAAATAAGACAAGATTAATACATTTTCAAAACAAAAGTAATCATTTGTTATCCAATAAAAATTATGATGCCACAAATCACAGCAAAACCATACCTTTGTTGTTCCTGTGGAGTTTATGTACATGTAAATAGGCTTCTCGGCATCTTCATACTGAAGGTAAAGAAACTCTGCCAGCATCAACTCTGTGACAGCAGGAACAAGCGACATTCCCAAGTAAACTATCCGATTCTTGAACAAATACGATGCTAAGTCTGGTGGAGGTTGCTCCCAAGCACTTCCCCTCGCAAATGGAATAACCTATCCACAAGATTCCAGGAAAGCGCCAACGAATTTATTCAATTGCACCCATGTCCAATCTCATGTTAAACTTGACCTTAGATTGTTCAATTCATCTTAAATCCAGAAATAAAATTAACATTAACGATAACTTCAGCATTCATATAGAATAAAGTTGCCTACTTTATTAACTACTGGGAATGTTTCTCAATATTTGAAAACCCTGGAAAAGTAGAGTAAAGAATTTTAGATTAGAATTGAAATAATTTGAAAAGTATACCATGGTGACGACACCTCGCTTGGGTTTAGACCCGGACAGAGAAGCTGGGTTGAGAGAGTCGGGTCGTAACTTGAGTCCGGAGAAATCTCCGGACACGCTTCCGACGGCGGGACAGTGAGAGAAGAAGTTGGTGGATAGAGAAGCTCGGATAGAAGTTGACGGCGAAGAGGTAAGGTTTCGGTTAGGGTTTACGGTCCGTGCGGAGGTTGGAGGTGATGACAAGTGTGCGTGAAGCGCGAAGCTTGATGCGGCTGCGACCTCCATTGGTGGCTATGGTGCTTCGAGAGCGCTGCGTTTGGAAGAGAGTTTAGAGAATACAAGCAAACAAGGAAGAACAGAGAAGTGATATCCGGACCATAACCGATCCGTGTCTAGTCATGGTTCGGGTTAGCCCGAGATATTTTCCCTTATTATTTCCCTTTCGTTTCTTTATATATTATACGCTGTCGTTTTCTTTTTCTTCTATTTTTTAATTAAATTAAGGGGATTACAAAAGATATTACAGAAAAATGAAAGAAATGTTATAAAGTTACGCAGACCAGAGCGTCTCCACCAAAATAATAAGAACTAAAGAAAAGAGAGAACACCAAATTTAACAAGATTCGATTAATATTATGCATATATCCCCCGATACTACTAAATAATATTTCACTACTTAAAGAAAATATTACAGGAGTAAGAATTAAGCTAGAGCGAAGGATGAGCTTTGCATACAACCAAATTTTTTTAAATGCATACATCCCCCAAATGGTAAACTAATTAATTGTACCTCATATTGGTTGGACGACAACCACATTCTATCATGAGATTGATCTCCCAACACCTTTTTTTGAGAAAAAAATATGTTTATTAGTTTTTGAAAGAAAATATGTTTATTAGTTAAAACAAAAAAAAAATTGATTTGGACATATAATTACCCCAAAAGGGAAAAAAAAAGGTCTTACCTAGCTAAAAGGAAAAAAAAGTCCAAATCCAAAACTTCACAAGATTCAGGGTGACACTCTAAAAGCCAAGACAGAGTTTGTGAGGAAAATGGAGTGGGGTGCCAACACTGATTTTCAGAAAATTTTTGATAAGGTATTATGTGCTGCAGTGAAAGAAAAACTCAGTCAAGATGAACTAATGAAGAGGATATTTGTGTTTACTGATATGGAATTCGATCAAGCAAATGGAAAGCAAGGTATATATCGCACCCAAATTTATGGTCGCCTTGTTGATTGGAAGGAACGTTATAAGAAAATAGTTGAGGAAAGGAAGGAGTGGGTGAAGAATGGAAAGTCCATAATGAACAAGGCATGGGAAACAGATTATGAAGTTATACAGAGGAAGTATCGTGAGTTTGGGTATAGCAGGGTGCCAGAGATTGTATTTTGGAACCTTCGAAATTCATCTTCAACTCCAGTGGTTGCAAACCAGAATGGAGTGGCAATGGTGAGTGGTTTTTCAAAGAATTTACTGACTGTGTTCGTGGAGGAAGGTGGAATTGTGAACCTTGAGCAAGTCATGGAATTAGCCATAGCTGGTGAGGAGCACAAGAAACTTGCTGTTCATGATTGACATGTAAAAAGCTTTCTTTGTTTTCCTATGAATTGTCAATATCAGGATACTTGTGATTGTGAACATATAAAAGGCTTTTGAATGATTTTTTCTTCTGACTTAATTTTGTGCTGTGAGCAGTGCTTTCAATCTTCTCATGTTCCAACTCATAGCAGTAAAATCAAAATTTCTTATTGATTTCACTTAGAAGCACTTGACAGTACAAAGTTGAGACTAAAATGCATTGTCTGCTCTTTTGGCAGCATTTTTATATAGCATCACCCAGATTTCTCCTCAAGAAATCAACCCTCCTCTTCAGCCTATTATGTCGAAGAAATGCCACCAAGCTCATCAAAATTATAATTACCGTGAACAAGTTACATGAACATATAAAACCCCTGCAACTATATCCATCAAACTTTCCCGCGGCGGGTGAGGGAAGTTGTTAGCCAATGAAGCAGAATAGGCTAACAAGAAAAAACATGTTGAAACATATAATGTGGTTGAGTAAGGAGCCCCATTATGATTATAAGGATTGTGGAAACTGATGCATAAAAGGCTATACTATTTAGTGTAAAGAAGAAATATATACGGCTTGGGGACATTATCATAGTTCCTGCTTCATGGGGTTTCTGTCCTTTGTTGGTGTTGTTGGCCGGAGGATTATAGTCATCTTGCCAATATCCACCGGGAGGGCTGATACCAGATTGGTAAGTTGCGGTTGCAATCAATATAGCTACCACAAGTATTACATTTCCGATGTTGCATCTCCTTTGCTTTTGCCCTTTAACTTTAAGTCCAAGGTACTTATCCCTTCTTTCAAGAAGCGATAACTTCTGGCTGAAGTAATCTGCAAGAGTTATGGTAGATACTGCAGGAGATGAAGATGGTTTGGCTTTGGCACGTCGAAGAATGTCTCCAACTTCTTTCTGCTGTAATTCTTCTTGAAGGCAAATGTCCATAGCGGTCAAATTTTGGAGGTTTTTTGCATTTACATTCACATTTTTAATAATTGACTTCATGACCTTCATTAAGATAATGACATAATTGATTAAATATTAGAATGGTTGGACTTTTATAAATGAAATAACACAAAATAACATGAATGATGCAAAGACTTGTTCAAAGTGAAGTGAAAAAAACAGGGGAGCTCTGTAACTTGAAATTAATATACCAACTACTAAGTACTAACCTCAGGTTGATTTGTAGAAGTTGCTATATGCAAAACTGTATTACCATCTTCATCTTTCCAATTTAGAATTTCTTCTTTATTGACACGTTGAAGCCAACCAACTAGGACTTTAACAGCTCTTGACTTGCGATTTTTCACAGCAATATGAACCGCAGTCTCGCAGCGAACGGTCAAATCCTCAATGGACCCTGGACAAACTGATAAAAATTCTGCCAAGAGATCGATTTCTTCTGTTTCGGCTACATAATGCAAAGGAGTAATCCTTTCCCTTCCTTTGACACGAATTAGATCATGGTCAATTGTTATAAGCCCTCTGACGGTGTGAACATGCCCATATCGTAGAGCCAGATGCAGAGGGCTAAACCCCATATGGTTGAGCTTGCGAGCGAGAGATGGCTTCAAGGTAGCAATTTCCATGGCGAAATGAGTTTTCCCAAAGCATGCTGCAACATGTAATGGAGTGTCAACAATTGGAATATGATCAATACGATCCAAAAGGTAAGGATCCTCAGCAAGTAAAGCGTAGAGGGTATCAACATCTCCATCTTCTGCAGCTTTCTTCAATCTCTTATCTATCATTTCTAAGTTCACCAAATTTATCAAAAAAAAAAAAAAGTTCACCAAAGGCAGCTTTGGTCAGATTTTCCACATGAACAGCTTGAAGAATGAAGATGTTAATCAAAGAGAGGAAAAAATGTATAAGAATTGGTCAAGATGAACGTATATATCTTCCAGGAGACAAGACTTGCTTTTCTTTTGTTTAGGGTCAATGATTAGGTAGCAAGTAATTAGCAATATATATGTAATATACATATATTTAGACATCACGCAGAAGAAAATCCATGATGGAATGAAAGAAGGTTCACATTGATCATAGTCAATTTAATAGTGGCTCTCTTAGGCATATCAAGACTACAAGAGGGAACGAATTGACTATTGATCATCCGAACATTTTAATTGCCAAGTAGGCTGACGCTGAAGTTTACTAGCAACAGATTGAATGAATTGACTAATTGAATTTAGTCTCTAAATCAAACATGGGTTTAAAAAATTGAAAAAAAGATAGAAAAAGAAACGAGAGTTGGATGTTAGCTAGCTTTGACTCACACTAATAATATCGAAAATATAGATGACTTTCACCAAGCTTTTGCTTTGAACTATTCCACATATGTATGGAAAATTGTCCTATCCACCATGAGTAGAGTTTAGCTGGGTTTGAAATTTGGCATAAATTTGAATATTAAATATTTAATTAATTAGGAAGCAAGGTATATCTCAACAGTTTAATCTACTTGTGGAGTCCAAGAACTCCACCTATAATGTATCAAATAATAACTCATATACATATATATACACAATTAGAATAGAGATTTGCATTAGGGATATGTGTATTAAATGGGTAAAGCTAAAAAAAAGGGAAAATTTGAAAATGTTATGGGCTTCTTCAAAATTGAATGACCCAATTATATGGCATAAATGTCACTTTGCACCCTTAAGTTTATACCCACTTTGCATCCAACTTTTTTTATTTTGATCAAAACGCACTCTAAAGTTTTATTTTTGTGTCATTTTGCACCCTACTTCACGGTAGGACATGACCATGCCACGTGTTAGAAATACCGCGTGTCACGTGTCATTTTTTGTCCATGTGGCATGCCGCGTCGGACGCCGTGACGGATCCGTTTGTCCTAACAGGCCAAAAAATGACACGTGGCACGCCACGTGTTAAAATGCCACGTGCCACATGTCATTTTTAGTGCACGTGGCATGCCACGTCAGCCGCCGTGATGGAACCGTCATGTCCTACCGTGACAGAGGGTGCAAAATGGCACAAAAATAAAAATTTAGGGTGCGTTTTGATCAAAATAAAAAAAGTTGGGTACAAAATGGCAGTCCATATAAACTTAAGGGTGCAAAGTGACATTTATGCCTTTCTTCTACCCAAAATCATAATAATCAAAATATATTAATACATCAATTTACTACTACAATTAACTTGAGAGCCCCACTTAGGGTTAAAATGTATTGACTGCTCTTTTCACAGCAATTTCATATAGCATCCCCTAAACTTGTTCTCAGGAAATCTACCCTCCATCTCTGCCTCTTGTGACGAAAAAACACAACCAAACTGATGAAAATAATCATTCCCGTGAACAAATAAGTTACATTCACATATATAAGAGCTGCAACATTCTTTTTAAAACTTTCTTGTGGCGGATAAGGGAAGTTCTTGGCCAACGAAATTGAATAAGCTAACAAGAAAAAGCATGTTGAAACATATAATGGGGCTGAGTAAGGGAGCCCCATTATGATTATTAGGATTGTGGAAACAGATGCATAAAAGGCTACACTATTTAGTGTAAAGATGACAAAGATGCTGATTGGATCCATGATCATAGTTCCTGCTCGATGTGGTTTCTGTCCTTTGTTGGTGTTGTTTGCCGGAAGATTATAGTCATCTTGCCAGTATCCGCCGGGAGGGCTGAGACCAGATTGGTAAGTGGCGGTTGCAATCAATATAGCCACTACAAGTATTACATTTCCGATGTTGCTGTTAAATTTCCTTTGGCCTTTGAGTCCTAGATGCTTGTCCCTTGTCTCAAGAAACGATAACTTCTGGCTAAAGTAATCTGCAAGAGTTATATCGGGAGTTGCAAGAGATGAAGCTCGTTTAGCTTTGGCACGGCGAAGAATGTCCCCAACTTCAATTTGCTGTAATTCTTGTTCATTGCAGATGTCCATAGCTGTCAAGTCTCGAAGGTTCTTTGCATTTACATTCACATTTTTAATAATTGACTTCATGACCTTCATAATTAATGAGAAAAACATAATTTGATTAAAATATTTCAAAGGTGTGGACTTTTGAAGACCAAAATAACACAAATTAATCACTAATGATGCAAAGACTCCTTCAAAGTCAAGTGATTTAGGCAGGGGAGCTCTGTTTCTTGAAATCCAAGTAATTAATTAAAATAATGCAAGCTACTGACCTCAGGTTGATTTGTAGAAGTTGCTATATGCAAAACTGTGTTTCCATCTTCATCTTTCCAGTTTAGAATTTCTTCCTTGTTGACACGCTGAAGCCACCCAACCAAGACTTTAACAGCTCTAGACTTATGATTTCTCACAGCAATATGAACCGCAGTCTCGCATCGAACGGTCAAATCCTCAATGGACCCTGGACAAACTGATAAAAATTCTGCCAAGAGATCGATTTCTTCTGTTTCGGCTACATAATGCAATGGAGTAATCCGCTCCCTCCCTTTGATCCGAACCAAATCATGGTCAACTGTAATAAGCCCTCTCACCGTGTGAATATGCTCATATCGTAGAGCCAGATGCAGAGGGCTAAGCCCCATATGGTTGAGCTTGCGAGCCAGAGATGGCTTCAAGGTAGCAATTTCCATGGCGAAATGAGTATTCCCAAAGCAAGCTGCAACATGCAGCGGAGTGTCGACGAATGGAATCTGATCAAAACGATCCAAAAGGTAAGGATCCTCAGCAAGTAAAGCGTAGAGGGTATCAACATCTCCATCTTCAGCAGCCTTCTTCAATATGATTTCCATCATTAATTTTCTAACTTCACCAGGGGCAGCCTTTAGTCAAATTAATCTTACAAAACAGCAGCAGTACAAGCATTCATTGAAGATTTTATAATTAATATAGAGTTCGTGAAAGAACCGGTCAATCTTAATTTTCCAGGAGATTTTCAACCTGTTTGAAGATTTTTTTTCTACTCCACATTTTTTTACGGTCAACGATGAATTAGGCAGGATTATACTCATACAAGTTTGTCTTACAGCACAAGAAATAAGTGGAGGCAAAAGTGATGTTAGCTTTGACACTAAGAATATCAAAAATACAGATGACTTTTACTAATAAAGCTTTTGGTTTGAAGTTGAACTATTCTACTTAAAGCGTAGAGGGCAATTCTATATGCAAGAGATATAGTAGAAGCTGTAAGAGATGAAGCTTGTTACGGCCAAGAATGTCCCCAACTTCTTTCTGCTGTAATTCTTCTTGAAGTAATTCTAATCCTAAGAAGTAAGAAGCCAAATCTCCCAAAGTATATGAGAAAAAAGTAGACAATTTAGAATTGCATGCAGCTTAGAAAAACACTTATCAGTAGTGCAAATATCTTTCAGCCAAAGAGAAAATAAACACCGTTCCCACCAATAGGAAGTCCAAGACGAGCTAAAATAGATTGTGAGATAGGACTAGCTCATAAAGCATTGGCTGAAAATGAGGATGTAAATAGCATTATAGGCTCACCACAGTAAGTTACCCATTGCCCAAATCGGCCTTTTTCTTCAAACATGTAATGGGCTCGTGCATTGGGTAGCTGGCCCACATATGCGCTAATTGTCGCATTTAAGCATGTACTTATTTCGTAATTAGTCAAAGCCATCTCCATTCTTTTATTTTTGGTACACTACTTCCATTATTACTAAATCATTATTATTATAGTATGTCTTTGTTTAGAGGATTCATATCATGATGTGATGTCAGATTTAGATCAAGATGATGGAAAATTTCATGTTCAATCTATTGTAATTTATATTTTGATCATTGTAATTTCATTTTTATAAATGAAAATTAGAAGTTTCAATTAGATTGTGTGCTTAAATTTGTACTAAATTCATACATCTAAAAAGAACGGCTTCTTGTTCCATTTCCAGCAAAAACAAAAGAAAGAGCTGTTTCATTCTCTTGTGCAACTTAATGGGATTCTACATTCCAAAAGTGTTTGGGCAATTTGTAATTGAGAAGGAAACAAAAAAAAGAAGAAGTAGAAGAAATTATTTAAAATATTTTTCCCTTATATTTACTTGTAGTAGTATATATAAATGTTACTATGATCTTAGCACGTGACTAGCGAGTTGAGTAAAATGAAATGAAGTAATGAACCCAAACAAAAGCTGCCCGAAGTTCCATTAAATTAAATTTTTAACTATAAAAAGAGTGGGATTGGTTGAAAACCTCAGAGGCCCCCACCCAGAACAAGACAAACTAAACTCAGCCATGAACTGAAACTGTGAGGAAAAGGAAACTCATCACTTCACTTCCTCATCAATAACCCAAACCTCAAAATAACAAAAAACTTGAACAAACAAATCCATGTCCATATCCATGGCCTCCTTTTCTCCTCCTCCTACATCCTTCTCTGTCAAGCCTCATTTCACCCACAAATCCACTGTCTTTCTCCCTCTAAAGAAACCCTTTCTTTCCTTTTCCTCTCCCAAGTGTTTACCTGAGAATGGAGCTGGAGTTTCAGCTTCAGTCACTGCTGTTGAAGACCCAAAACCCAAGCAGAAAGAACCTGTTCTTGAAAAGGTCATCGAGGAGTCTGCTGGGCCTAATGGGGCGGCTACGACTCCAGAAGTTGAGGTTTTGAGTAAGTTTGAGGATCCTAAGTGGATTGGAGGGACTTGGGACTTGAAACAGTTTCAGAAAGATGGGAGCACTAACTGGGATGCTGTTATTGATGCTGGTAAGGGTTTTTTTTTCCCTTCTATTTTAAGTAAATGATGTCTAATTTAGTTGCTTCCTCACAATTTATCAATTCCTTTTTCAATTTTTCATGGATGAATCAACCCTTGATTTCTACCCAATAAAGCTATGAAATTTCCCCTTTTTCACTTTTTCTGTATGCAAAACCTGAACAATTATATATGGATTAAGATTTAAGAAATTAAGATCCTAAATTTGTAATTGTAATGTTCTCTTGGTTGCTTGTAACTTGTAAGGGTCTTAATACAGCTGCAGTGAGATGCATTTCCTTTGTATATTATGTAGCCAATTTAAGCATAGTGTTCGTTTCTCATCTAATTAGCCTCATTAGTAAAACTCTGATATTTTTTATTAGTTCTGTGATTCCATGGTTTCTGATAAACTTTCATGAATGATCCTTCTTAGAGGTCAAGAGGAGAAAATGGCTCCAGGATAATCCAGAAACTACCAGTAATGATGACCCTGTAGTGTTTGACACTTCCATCATACCTTGGTGGGCATGGATGAAGAGATTCCATCTACCTGAAGCAGAATTGCTTAATGGTTTGTATATGAACATATATTATACTCTGAGTAGCAATGCTATACCGGCTTGTTTAAACTGAATTCCTTATTTCGGTTTTATTATGCAGGCCGTGCAGCAATGGTAGGGTTCTTCATGGCATATTTCGTAGATAGCTTAACTGGAGTAGGTCTGGTTGATCAAATGGGCAACTTCTTTTGCAAGACTCTATTGTTTGTAGCCGTTGCGGGAGTACTTTTAATCAGGAAGAATGAGGATTTTGATACCATCAAGAAGTTGATTGAAGAGACAACCTTTTATGACAAACAATGGCAAGCAACATGGCAGGATGATAACAATTCCAGTAATAACTAGTTCAAATATTGCTGGTTTTTGTTACATTTTAACAACAATTAATGTATTTTTTTCACCATTGCTATAGTTGGAGTTTCCCTGGTTTCCCCCCCTGTTTGTGAGGAAGCAAGGTCTTAAGAGTTTCAATAGTTTCTATGTGCCATTTTGAACTATTGTGAGTATAATTTAAGCCTTAATGAGAAATGAAAGATCTGGTTTATGTTTCCCAACCCCTGAAAAGTGTAGCATAACTCTAATGGTGAAGGCTCCCATTCTTCTGCTGAATATTGAGAGGCCATAGCTAAAATGGAGTTTTATAGTTTCATGTTAGTGAAGAATTGTACATCATTGACAAACTGGATCTAATTAGTTTTCTGTGATTTTCATTCTAAGTTCTCAGCTCAATTTCTTATATTTTTCTCTAACTTTTTCCCAAAGCAATTTATTAATTTTTTTTTGCTACTTACCAAAGCAATTTAATATTTAGGCTTAATAAGTGGGTTTCTGAAGCCTTTTAAGGCCCATATATAACACTAATAAGATCTAGTCCGTGAATTAAAGGGTGGAACTTAATTAAAGCTGGGCCTTCACATTAATGCAATTTTTTGTAAAGGTTATTGTCAAGTGAAAAACAATTCAACAAAAGAATGGTGATTCATCACCTACTTTATTCAATTGATAACGATACTTTCCCTCTCTAATTAGTATTATTTTTCTTTTTGAAAAAGCAGATAGGGTGAGGGTGTTCTTTTTCCTAATTAATTTGTATAAAATGCGTAAATTTGGTTCTTATATTTGGAACCTTTTAGCAATATATAAACAATGAGGTCGGTTGACTGTTTATAGATCCAACCAATGATTCCAAAAAATCGGCTCTTTCTTTGGTTTTTTCATTTTTTAACATGATCAAATATGTTTTATGTTGTGATGATTTCTCCAACTCAAATTCTTGTTGTTGACAACAAGCCAACCAAAATGGTAAGCCACCGTACCCCTCCCCTCTCTCTTCCCAATTCTCTCCACCTACGGTCCAACATAGAGATAATATAGATTTATATATTACATGATCGCTTTGAGATGATTTCTGAAATGGGTTTCAGGCAACATACTCGAAAAACAAGGCGGTGGTAGTGACTGTTTACGTGGAGAGGCAGCGGAGGAAATTGTCTGCAAACCACCGCAACCGCCACCAGCATTATTTTCATCACACCATCAAGCAAGAGTCAGTTCAACATAAGCATGGCGGAGGTGCTGCTGGTAAAGGGTATAACAGAAGAGCTGAGCTTCTTCATTACTCTCGGCGCCTAAGGGAGTCCGCTCGACTAGAGAAGTTGCCCAAGCCCTTAGAGTCGGAGCCAGTTTCTTCTACCGATCAGCCACCTTCAAACAATGTATCCTACTCAGCCTTACTTTACATCATTTGATTACTATGTACGATAGTACTTTAGCATTTGTGATTGATCTACAGCTAGCTATCATTATTTTTCCCCCCTAAAAACTATTCAATCCTTGGATTCTCTCTCTCTCTCTCTCTCTCTCTTTTTTTAGTTGTTCCTTTTGCTTTTCTGTCACGAACAATCATGACCGAGTCTAGTCCTTATGAATCAGTGCAACAGGGCGAAATTTCCCTTTGCAAAGGTCCTCTGGAAATTTTCATTTACCAAACGAAAATTAAATGAGAACTTCGTTGGTCACTGCGTCAGGAACATAGTTCACCTGCATGAATCATTGTCACTGATAATGGGCTAAAAAATTGATTTGATTGGCTCATTTTAAAGTTTGGGATCCTTAATTTTGCTTTGGTAGATTATCACTGTCCAAAGAAAGCCAAAATCTTCCAAGACTCCCAGTTGTTTCGACAATTGGGTAATCTTAATCCCCAGCTTTTTAAGATCTTTGATGAAACTCCAAGCGAAGAAAACTACACATGGTGGATCCGTATCAGGCAATAATGATAAAACGAAAGCTGTAATGAAAAGCCTACAGGTAATGTTTTACTTGAATTTCACTAAGTCCTATGCATTATTGTCTTTTCTTTCAATACGATAATGCAATGACTCCATTTCTCTCTTTCACAGATGCAAAAGAAGTGGAGATTCTGTTCAAAACATTGACCGCAAATTTTGAAAGAGGTGACGATTTGATTTGGAGTACATTAAACACACAACTATGCATTTAGATATATCCCTATATACGAGTCAAGATGCATTCCTTTTCCACTAATCATTATTCATATGTAACTTGTTCTAATGGTGTGTATTGAACAAAAATGTGATGATGATTATTCAATCAACAAATCCTTACCTTCATAAAGGGTACAGATCTTCTAATTATCAGGAAGTGCAATACCTGTAATGCATAGCAACCATGTTTTCCGAACAGAGTTTTGATTGCTCAAAGGGTATGTCAAAATTTCATGTATATATTTCTTTGGTTTGAAAGAGGGAGATAATAAGAACTGAGAAGGTCCAATTAGTTTGCAAACATGTCTCAGATAAATGTCGTGACCTTAGAGTAGAACCGACATAAACAGCCAAAGGAACTCTTACTAGTGTACATCCTACTTTTGAGTTCAAAAGAGCTATAAGATGAAAAGGAAATCACAACTGCTATTATGAAGTATGCGGTGGCGAGTGGACGAGCATGTTACCTCTAACGTTCTAAAGTATATCCCATTTTTTTTTTGGCCAGACTAAAGTATATCCCATTGAGTAAAGAAGAATCATTATGACTTACGATCGTTGCTGTCGAGTATACTCCCAAAGAGCAATGGCTCCACTGACATGTACATTAAGTGATCGAACAACCCCAAGCTGAGGAATCTCGATACAAGCATCCAATATATGGATTATATCCACAGGTATACCCTCCTTTTCACGGCCAAGAACCAAGACCTAGCACAACAAATAAATAGATTGCATCGCAATTAAGATTTTTTAGTCAAGCACCTTCTGCCAATGAATAAATGAAACTAAAAATGCAAAGATAAAGAAAGGTCTGATGGAAAATATGACAAACAACATTTGGAATATTGTAAAAATGTCAGCAACAAAACCGAAGTAAACTCTCTTAATAGTTATTAACTTGAAGAAACTTATTTGAAAGCAAGCATTAAGTAGGCTACTAGCCAAACACTAAATTGATTGTACTTTAGAGGATAACTTACAGTCTTTTTGGGATAGATATACTGATCAAGAGGTATACTGTTTGCTGTTTGCTCTAATCCCAAGATTGAGAAACCTTCTCGCTTCTTTTTCTCCAAGAACTTTTTCACACTATGTACAGGAACTTCTATGATAGGAACCCACTTCTCTGCCGTCACACTGCAGATCACCATATATGTGAGTGAAAAGGTAATAAAGTTAAAATCAGTATATTTTGGAAAACTCTATTGTTATATGGCCCTATTTCTACACAATCCCTCCAATTTGATCCCTGTTCATTCCTTGAAGGCTTGACAATAAGAAATTACTGTCAGTAAAAAGGCATACACGAGGGGAGGTCATTTAGCAGCTGAGAGTTGGTTTGTATGATTTGGCTTCGGCGTCTTATATGATAAAATCGAGCAAGTATTATAATACAAAGGTTTACAGAACAAATAACAGTTAACAATAATCATACCTGATGAGCTGAAACTGTTTGTCATGTATGACTTTTGCATCTGCGACAGCTAATCCTGATGCTTTAAAAACCTGAAAGGAGCAACAAGGAGTGCTTGAATGAGCAGAATACAAGCTAAATACGTACTAAATACTATTGATAGAAAGGAACAACATACCTCACATGTGCGTGCCAATCCAGCAAGGTTTGGTATGCGATCAATCAACGATGCTACTAGGATAATATGCTGTCGGTTTCCTCTTATCCATTCCATAGCCATGCTTCTGGACTTCAATAACTGATCAACAAGATTGTCTTCTTTTTCCATTTCTGTGTTTGCACATATATTAGACACAAAAGTACCAATGAGAAAGAATTCTTCATCGTGAAATTCATAGGACAGTCTCTATTCATATAATATTCCAACTTTTTTTCATCTTTTTATCTTCCAATTTCACAAATATATTGACATCAAACTATACCTAGAAGACTTTTCAAATTATTTACTTCTCAAAGTTGATCCATACCTAGAAGTTGCTTGTACACTTCTCCCTTGCTTAATAATGAGCTGGAATTCATGTCTTGCTTCTCATGTTTAGCAAAAGTAATTTTTTTCTGGAAGTCCATATGTGCATCTTTAGTAATCTCTTCAGGAGCAGTAGACTGTCTCTCAATTGATTCGGCACTTTCACCCATATCCAGACTCTCGTTCTTGATTGTCACAGTATCCTTTGCCATTGAACACCTCAGATCTTCCCTCACATCCTGAAGTAAACCATGAATGAAAAGGCAATAGAAGGATGTAACTTAAAATCAGACAACCATGCAAAAGGCAATAGAAGGATGTAATTTAAAATCAGACAACCATGCTTGAAAAGGCAAAAGAAGTTTAGTAACTGCTTACATTTAAGAAGTTGAGCACTTTCTCCATGTGGGATGTTGGAACACATTCAAAGTCGATTTCCTGAAATATTACCACAAAAGGAAAAGAAGCATCAAAGAAAAAGACCAAAAGAGAAAGCATTCCGAGAAGGCAAGTTTCAGCAGGAATAATGACCACCAACAGATGAATAGTATTAAGCCAATCTTGACCAACATAACGAACCTTTTCTGCCAACAGTATTTATCCAATGGAAATTCCTCATCAAACATATTCACTTTATCAACCATTACTAACCATTTATCAATGTTAATTTAAATTTGCTGAAGCCATAAACTTGAAATTGAGAAACTAAGTTTGGCTGCCTAAACATTTCAAAAGTTAGCTGACTGCATTCAATAGAAACACATACCTCCTCTACCCGACTAACAAAAATTCCAGTAGGAGTAACAGAGATCTTTGGATTATAAGCATCAAGATAGCCTTCCATTGAAGCTCGCAAGCTGAGAGGCAATCAAATCAACATGTCAATGACAGTTTAAACATTGATATACAAGACACATCTATGCGTAATTCAGACATCTAAGAAGTATTGTACTGCAATCTCATTCATTCAAAGACTATTGCCCTTCTATTTAGTAAACTTTACCAAAGGCCACCATCTCCCTCCTTATCTGTGGATTTCAAGCCAATACTCTGTACCTCAGCACCATTAGTTTAATTGTTTGTTAGAGTTGGGTACACCCATTTCTACTCTATTCTTTCTCTTGCCTTTCTCTCATCTTATTCCTCTCTTACCCTTAGAAGAATTTCTGATTTTTCCTTTTCATTTGTAATATATCTACTATAACAGTTCAAATGTTAGGAAACATATTAACATTCTACACTAATAAATAAGCTAATACCATTACCATCCATTCTCTTTAACTTGCCACCTGCCTAGAGAAATGGTTAATTAACTAATATTATTAATTAAAGAAAAAAATTAACACTATAACATTGAACATGAAATTTGATTGACTACTTTTGGAAGATACTTTTTTGGCAAAAAAGTTCTATGAATCATCAAGTTGCCATTTGTACAGTATTGAAAAATGTAAATAAATGAATACTATACCGCATGCAATCAGAGTTGTTTGCCAGGTATAATCTCAAATCCTCAAAACATCTTTTTTCCAAAGGTATGAATTCAGAGCTTCTAGGACCCATGGGAGGAAAAAATTTGCAAAGTACTTGGTGAACCAAAACCTGCAGAAGAATTTTGAAAAATGTTTTTATAAAGTGATATATACAATCAACAGAATTTACAACGTGGTATTCATCACCTTCCATGAAACTGACCTGAGTAAACCCACGTAAGCTGTGATGATGTGAGGTTAATAATGGAAGTATGGGGGGGAGTAATTCATCCAAATGCCTGAATCGAAACTCTTCAGAAGCATGGAGGATCACATTAGCTGCTATGAACACATATGAAGAAAGTGCCTGCATTTGATGCAAAAAAGCTCAATATGGTATGCATACAGCAGCAGTAATAAAATGGTGCACAATAAAGTATCCATAATGCAAATCAATGAAACAAACAGTAAATATTTTTTGCCTATAAGTACCATTTCATCTAACTAGACAGGCTAGGAAATAGGTTAAAGGTTTAGCTCAGTGCACTTGCACATGAATGAAAGAGAGAGAGAGGGATAAAAATAGATGCTTTTATATCTCTATATAGTATAGACCATGCTTATACAATTAGTAATTAGTCAACTTAGCTGAAGCCCATGTAACTCATTCTTCATAGATTCTACCCCGAGTGAGGACATTTCAGAAAATTCTAGAAAGCAAAGACTGAATGGGGTTTCTGAAATAGGATGAACATTGCTGCAACTCCCCAATGAAAACTTTGAAATCTACATACACTAGAAAACTTAAACTGATGAAGCAAAATAATTCTTATTGAAAAAATTACCTGAGGTCTCATGTCATAATCTCGTAATATGGGGACCAATTGCTCTGCAACCTGCAACATAATTATAAGTGTAATTAAAAGAAGCTGAACGACAGAGCAACCTAAGCATCAAGTTAAAAGAAGCTAGGGAAATTTTGTCAAAACTCCATTCAAAGTCAAGTCATTAGAATACAAACACGAATGGGAAAGAATGGCTCCTATGTGGCAAAAGCATCATTCAATCTTTAGCAAACCATGTCATACAAAATAAAGTTAACATTTTAAGGAGGCTTCTTTTTGTGCATGTTTGCACGCAACTTTTTTCACTGCCACTTGAAATACATATTTTACACAAGGTATATAGATTGTTGGATCATGTGTGTTTATGCACACATCCTTTGCATGATGGTTAGGCTTCTCTTTTTTCTTTTCTTTTTTTTTTTTTTTTGACATTCAATGGTTAAGCTTCTCTATGTCAGTAAATTTAAGTTGAGTCCCTTGTAACAAAGAGAATGCCTTACCAAAGATGGAAACTTCAAGTAAATACTAATTGCAAATGTTTCCAAGTATTGGCGAACAGAAGGTAAGTTGTTTCTCTGCAAAAGACATGATACGAAACATGAGAATTGAGAAGCAAAACATTAGAATCAACAAAAAGTAACAAATCTAGAGAAGTGGAAATGAAGATTCTACAAGTACATATGTAATTATGCCCGAGCACATTCCAAAAGGCAAGTATTGTCAAACACCACGGCATTATCAGTTACAGCCTTCTAAATATCAATTATAAATTTCATCATCACTTACATAGAGGGCTGTGTGCAAACAATGTGAGACTTCTCCCACTACATCATCATCAACAAATTGCGACAAAACACATATCATCTGCCAAGCACGTATTTTTCGCCTATGGATCTGTTGCACAATAACGGACAGATAATATAATGGTTTTAAATGTTGTTGCACTGGGATTAGTTCACTTAGAATTCCCCAATTCAGTTGCTTAAAGACCAAAAGTAAAAGGATAATGAACCAAAATTATCAGTTACCGCGCTATACTTCTTATATAGCTCCTTCGCAAGATCCTTATCATTCATCTGCATCAGAAATGAGTGCCATTAAAACAAGAACCCATATGCAGAAATTTTACTCTTACTAAAAGAATAAATAAATAAACAGAATGTATAATTTCATTTCATGCAAGTTAGATGTAAATGGTTAAATAATTAGTCAATCATCCATAGGCACTCTCTAAAACAAGAGTGCATTCTCATTTACGCTTGTTTCTTGTTCATTAGTCACTATTAGAAGGTAAATTTGCATCTATAAAAGGCAATCTTTCTAATTTCATTAGTATGACACCAAGCATGATACTGTAATGCCACTTTTTCTTAGGCTGATACTTGTTGTGGGTCAGAGACATTCATGAATAAACCGATTAGGATATCTAATTTCATTAGTATGACACCGAACATGATAATGTAATGCCACTTTTTCTTAGGCCGATACTTGTTCCTTGCGATCAGATACATTCATGAATAAACCAATTAGGACACTTTATTATTGGAAAAATACCATCATTATACTGTTTTAGGGTTCTAAAAATATAGACCACACACTTTTCTTAAGAACAACCCTACCAATCAGCAAAATTCCAAATATTATCCTACTTTCTTCTCTCCCAACTTGCTTCACATTGTCAACAAAACTTGGTTTACTCTAACAAGAGCATATTGATTATCTAATATAAGGTTACAGACTTATATCAATTAGTTAGTTTAACATATTTGATAGTTATAGGCATTCTTTGGAGTTGGACAATGTAGCATAAAAATGAACTGATTTTGATCAGAAAGAACTATACCACAGAGTCCAGAAGCTCTAGCAGAAACAACTTTCCAGCTTCAAGGGCTGCCTGGTAATCTTCGTTTCTACTTGATGATCCCACCACTTTATTTGATTCAGATAGTTTGTAGAAGAGAACAGCAACAGAAACACGTGCATACAACTCTGTGTTGATAAACGCCTGAAAAGAGCTGATATATTCAGGAACTCCAAGAAAGCAATATATAACATCATCACAAGGAAAAAATCACTAGAGCATCCAATCCATATAACCAACATATCTATGAAAACTTTAGAAACAAAGTTCCTACTAGATGATCAAACAGTTTAAAGAATCTTGGAATTATCTCAGAGCCTAATTTGTGGAAACAATACAGAAATGTAAAAATTGAAGAGCTTACTTCAGTCAACTCAGGGTCAGGGATTCTAGCCAATAATGCAACTTCCGTTCTTGCATCATGATTTTCAGTTAACTCAGCTTCAAAATCCTCATCAAAAGCAACTGTTGGAGAAATTTCAGATTGTAATTATTTTTAGACATATGGCAAGATAAATATACCACAAAGAGGATAAGCATGGGACAACACCAGAGCCATAGAGTGTGAGCAGCTTCAGTTCCTTTATGTAGTATTTTATTGTCCTTGGATGTGAGAGCCAAAGCCCTGTCAAATGTAAAGCTGCAAGACGAATTGTCCGAGGACTTTTTGTGCCCTCCTCCAGAAGCTTTTCAACAAACTGCACCATTCATGTGATACATAACTACATTAGTCACACACAGAAACAAAAGCACATGCACAAGAGACACACCCAACTCACTCACACTCACACCAACACCCATAGAATGCATAAACAGAAAGAAAAGAACCACATACCCATTTTAGGGGCCCAGGTTCATTGTCAGTATCATGCATATCCCCATCACTAAACAAGGAAGGGTGCAAGACAGAAGATAAAAGTGCAGCAATAGGTGCAACCCTCCGCTTGTTGCAGCTGGCATTCAATATCCAAGAGGAATGAACCAAACGCCAAATCATCTGCATTGAGTAGTCATGACCCAAAATGTTAATGTACTTGCAGTCAAACAAACATGTTAAAAAACCAAGATGCTACACCCCCTTAAAATTGACAATAAAGAACACCCTGGTAACCAAAAAAAATTGAAGGGAAACATACAGATGAATGCTATAATATATTAAGGCACAGGATGACTTTCTATTTGTCAGTCTTTTACGCCCACAACAATTACCAAAAATGTGAACTCAAATATGACATTGATTTTGAGACCACCAATGCTAATGAAAGAATTAGTTTCGTTTCTATAAAATTCAAGGCAGTGGAATTCACTATTGAATTCATAACATTCTCCTCTATCATCACTTCAATATAAAACTGCACCCTGTCTCCCTGGCCTACAGAAAGATCTCACTAGCAAATATCTATATTCCACAACCTGCCTAAATTGAGGTCATGCAGAAAAAGTGCATAAACAATAATTAGGTACCCAAACTCAATAATAATGTCCCAAATTAATGAGGAAGTATTACCAATCCAATCAATTAAAATGGAAAAAAAAAATGATGTAAAACCTGAGAATCAACACCACTGCATCTGGAAACACCCGTGAACAACCTTCCTGAAGCAAAGAGCTCCAAAGCCAATCTGATGGATCTCAACATGGGTAAGACAGAACCCTCCCCAGCATTCTCAAGACTGCAAGGTTATTAGGAGAACATGGAAACATAAAACAATCTCACTGTCAGCATATTATCCATAGAAAAAAAGAACATGAGAAGAAGAAAAAAGGCAACAAGAAGCAATGACTGATATGACTCGCCAATTGAAAAATTCTGAAGCATTATTCATCATATACAAAATTACAAATGTAAATCAATAAAGACTTGTGTGAACTAATATTATTTATATAGAAGCACATTTCAGTTACTAAATCTTTTATAACAAAACCAGCAACAAAGTAGTGCAAAATATTCACTACTCAACCCTTTTCCGGTATAAGTGACAGTTTAGCATATTTAAACTCAGTTTCCTACCTCTCAACAATATCAGCGAAAATGTCTCTGACAGCAGCATCTGAGAAAAAAACGTTATCACCCTCCCATTGAAGCTTACCCGCAAAAGCATAGTAAGGAATAGAGAGCAGAGATTCTAAGCAAATCCACTGTATTGTAAATGAGATCAAACAACAATGTTAAATGAAAAGAAGAAAGGGAGACTACACAAAAAAGATAATGATATTAATAAACATCACCTTCCAATTAAGCAAAACTGCACGCCTAGTGCGTGCCAAGAATCTGACAGTAAGAAGGTCATTGATATTCCGCGAGAAAGAAAGAACCAAGGAATCTAACCAAGGTTCACCTTGTACTGCAGGAAGTAACAACTTGCAACTTTCCCTGAAAACACCCAAAGTCTGGGGAGAGAATGAAGACACGAGTGCTTTCAGAGCAGGAGCTAATGCTTCGTATGCAGCTAGATGGACTTCAGCTTCAGTCTTATTTGAAACAATTGTACAGTCAGTGGTATACTACATCAAATTGTCAAAAGTATAATAAAATGTATATATAAATTGTTGGTAATATTTTGCAATAGGTTACCCAAAACCTACCTCAGAAGTACAACTTGGCGACGCAATAGTGTTATAGAAGAATTTTCCCACAAAAGTAAAGGCAGAATTTAACAGAACGTCACTTCTAAGTTGTGCACACCAGGCAGAGACACATGCAACAGCTTTAACAGACATTGTCTGGCCATACAAAAATTGAGAAAAGTAAGGTATTTTTCCTTCAAGAATACAACTTAAATAGTTCTAAAGACAAAATGCATTGATAAAACTAAGAAAGCATAGATCGAATTATACAGCTTGTAACACAGCGGTAGTCAAAGAGTTTGACAATCGTCGTTGACTAGGACCTCCAAGTTTTCCTCTCACAGAACTAGGCAAAACCTCGTTCTCCATCTCAGAACTGGATGAGAATATGGAACAAGACAATTCGGCAAAGCACACAAGTTCTTCCTGCATGCCAGATAAAACATATATTTTAGCTTTCTTGATAACAAGTTCTTTGCAATGCTAATTATTTGATAAAGTTACTTAAAGGACAAATACCAATACACAGAGTAAGGGATCAGTGAACATCTTGATGATTAAAGATTCTGTATCATTTCCTTGCATCTCTGTCTCTAGCACACCATTCTCAGATTTGCTTTGAATTATTACACCATGTTTAGCAGTTCTACTTTGCATCACCTGGATCTCTTGAATCAAGCCCAATATGAGGGTGAGAAACTTTGCAGGTATCCACTCAGAATGGTTAATTTGTTTACATATATTTTTTCCATGATTTTGAATAAACTGCAGAAACCAACATAAACAAAATGTTATGACTACTCGTGGAGAAATGATATCTGAAAAGGAATGCCAGCATCTACATATAAGAACAAAAGAGACATATGTGCAAAACAATTGTCGTGCAGTCAGCTTCCGAAGCATATTCCATAAAATACTGAATCCTATGATGCTCTTCATTGGATGATATAAATAAGAAAATGAGAAGCCCAGTAAAGATGGTAGGTAAACCAGATAATTAAAGCTTTTATTTTATTTTATTTCAAATTACAATCTGAACATTCATTCTCCATGCAATAAGCCAAGTATTATCAATAATATCTCAATTCTAACGTAGAACATAATTAAATTTATTCAGTGCATTTTACAAATTAAAGTACAACTACAAACTAATTAGCAAAGGAATAAAAATAAAATTTTAAAGCAAAATGACTGAGCATCTAAAGGGTGAGGGTGAAAGCAAACCGTTAATAAAGGTACTAATTGATGTTCTTCCTTGATTACAAGGAAGAGTACTCTTGCCCATCTTCTCACTTCAAGTTCCCATGCATCCAAGTCTTCATCATTAAAATTTTCATCCGAAGAATGATGTATAATGAACCTTTTGGGAAACTCAATGATACTCTCCAAAAGCTGCATCTCAGCAACACTACAATGAGCAGTGTGATGATTCTGCAAAAGCCAGTCTTGAACTCTTCCACGTAGAGAACCTGAAATGGAGAGGTTTTATATAAATGTAAAACAGATCCTCCTTGAACACAGTAAACTAGCACATGTAATTCACGAAAATACATTTATGGATCAAGGATATGAGAAGGACTCGTAAGTTTGTCATATCAAATCAGGACCATAAGCTAACAAGTAATAAAAGCAATAAAGCTTTAACCCAAATTTAATAGTTCAGAAATAACTCATAAGAAATAGGCATAAGGAAACAAAAGAAGAAGTAAGCAAATAGCAGAGTCTATGAGATAAGCCATAATATTTTTCCTACCACCATAATCAGTTAATTCCCGAGGCAATGTTGAAATGAAGTGCAAAAGTATCTCAAGAGGAACATGACTTGCAGGCAACAATAAAGCAGCAGCCTTGAGTACCTTTTCACATACTGACAATTATAAGAAATAATGTGTCAGATTCTGATATAACATTTAACATTCGACAGTATATATGAAACTATGATATAATTTATCAAAACCAGATTGGTTATTAATGACCTCGAAAACGGTAATTAGGATTGAAATGCTGTTTGCTGCTCTCTAGAACATACTTAAAAACATCCAACAACTCCGTCCCGTCATCATGTGGAAAGTTCTCCAAAGAATGTTCCAGCTGGACCTTATCAACAGAACCATCTTCAGAAGGTTTTACTTTGTATTTGCATGCCCCAACAGCAGAAGCAGCAATACACTCTGCCAGACCCATTAATCCAGCTCTACTAAAAGCCTTCCTTTTAGCAAGGGATGCTAAGCTGGTTAAGAAGACGATCCTTTCCCTGTAACCATAATATATGAATATCAAAAACTTCCCAAAAGAACAGTAATGGTCCATCTATCAGTTTGAGGTTAGACATTTCCACCGCTCTAGAGGTTAGATACTTTCTCTTTCATTTGAGCATAAATGCAAGGAACAGTTACGCATTTCTAGTTGTAGTGCCCCATTAACAAGCATTGCTGTAGAGCTTATTGAACAGAAAAAAACGTAGATTGCAGCCCATAGCATGAAGAAAGGGAAATAACTTGGTAAAACATATGAACATCAAAAACTTCCCAAAAATGACGGTAATTCTCCAACATATTATTAGAAGTTCTACTGCTCCAGAAGTTGGGCACTTTCTCTCTCATTTGTGCATACATATGATCACAGGTATGCATGCACAGCCATAGTGACTCACTGATAAGAAAAACGATAGACTCATCCAAAACCTTGATGAAAAGGAAAACTTGTCCAAACATACCAGCTATAATAAATTATTAAATTCTAAGTTGCTGGAAAGTCTACTCAGCTTCAGTAAGAAGCTAAGTGATCTAAATTATATTAACTTATTGCCAATTCAACCCAGACAACCCTTCACTTAAGAACAAATATGCTCCAGAAAGCAGCATAATATCAATCGTCTGAGTAAAAGACTCACCTAATAAGACTTACAACAGTAACTATTCATTAAGCCTATCCCCAACCAAATGCATGCAAGTAACAACATTACTAAGGATGAAAAAAAGAATAACAATATATAAAGCTTTCTTGCAAAGTCAACTCAGTTTTGTCATTTCCTGTAAGTTGGATGCTACTGTATATAAAAAAGTTGTCAGACACATTATCCGTACCTCGCATCCAGGTAACTTGAATATTGCTGCAAAAACTGAGCTGCACCCTGAATTGTTTTTGAAGAGTAAACTCCTTTAACACCTAAACAGATTAATCCGGTAAAATATTAAACTCTAGGTCTCGTTATCTTAGCTCACAACATTCAGAGCAGTAATAACAAGTCAAAACAGTTGAGGTAACCCAACGGCAGTGCAAAACTTTTATTTCAAGATTGAGGGATATAATGACTAAAGCAGGAAACAAACTCAAACATGACATAACATGGAAATTTGTATACTCTTACTTAGGTAGCTAATTAGGTGAGGGGAAAAGAAAAAAGAATCCACAGAGAGAGAGAGACCATAATGCTGATGCTAAGTTCCCAATATACATGATCAGTCAATTAATATGACTAGAGACTTTGGAAACTAAAATTAGAACATAGAACATATCAGCAAGTTTATAAGAAACAGGGGAAAGTCTGAAAAGTGACAGCATTATAAGATTTTATCACCTATAATAGCCTTCTTTAATTCCAATAACTATGATAGCAAAATAATACATTCTTTCTAAGTAAATTCAGTAATAAACAGATCTGGTTCAGGACAAACCAAAATCATTATGGTGCACAGGATCATTCAAAGCATCCATCAATGGACCAAGAATAAAGCTTTCAGGTACTGACTTTGAACAGCTTCCATATTTTGTCCATTCCAAACCCAAAAATGACTGCATGATCATGCATCTAACTGCATCATGCAGAAAAGAAAGAGAGCCGGAAAACATTATTGGAAAGCTTGGAATAAATCATAAATTTAATTATCACTAATTATGATCATGCTAGCAGAACATCAATACCTTGAGGATTATCATGAGAAAAGCCTCGTTTCCACAAAATTGATAACCAGCTGAAGACTTCATCCCAAGTCTCTGACTGATTTTGATGGACACCTCTGCTAATAGCACTCACAAAGTTATCACATGAGACAGAAAACTGAAGCAACAAAGTGATCTGCAAGAAACCATAATGATTTAGCAGGTAGGCAGTGAAGAACAAAGTTATCATGCCAGAAGAGAAGATTTTATCCAGTACCTGATGATTCCAAGCAGCTTCTACAAGATGAGTACCATACTCTTCAAGCATTTCAAACAGTAGCAAGAATGCCTCCCATTGCTGCCGACTGTTCAAGCCTGAATCAACTGAGTTGCAGAGTTTTACTACCCCTAGAGACTTTGCTTCGTTATAAGCCCAGCGGTCTCTCTTTGTCACACCGTGAGGACCTGAATGTTTGCCTTCAGATTTATTCTCTAAAACGCCAGAATGGCATTGGTTTGCACTACTCATACATAACACTGTCTTCAATATATGCAATGACTGCTTCCTCACTAGGCCCTCCTCATCAACCTGATACACCACAAACCAACTAATTAACACATAATAAAAGAAGTAAAGGCAGTAAACCATAGTCTCTCGTTATTATTTAATAAAATAAATCAACAAGAAGAGAGAAAAAGATTGGGTCAAATACCAATCCTCTTTTGATTTCATTCCAAAGTTCTTTTTCACTTCTTATATCAAATTCTTCTTCTCCATCACTCATGTCAGCGTTTTCATAAGTATCCGTACAAGAGAAAAAAGACAAATACAAGGACAGTATACTATATGCATCTCTTCTTTCTAAAGATCCAAGAGAGAACAATCTTCTACAGCATATCCATATTCTTTTGAAGAAATGATTCCTGGAAGCCAACCAGATTTTGTCAGTAAAAAGAAAGATTTGTATAAAAATCAGATTCACGTTAAATAAGTAAAAGAAATATTTATACCAAACACATTTTGCATCCATCAATTTACCTGGAAAGTATATTTGTCTCACCGTTTATTGTAATACTAAAGGAGCTATGAGAAACAAATGCTTTGAAAATGACTGGTAGCAGAAAGCCAATTGTACAAGACCGGTTTTCCAAACTTTGTAAAAGTAACCTTCCGGTCACGTTACACAAATTCCAAAGTAATTTAGCAGTAAACTTTTCAGCATAATAGCACCCATTTGCCAAAACTGAGTCTGCAGCCGGAGAAGCTCGAGCAGCTCGTAGTGCAGCATCCAAAATTATGCTTAAAATATGGCATGATAGTGGTACTGAAAAAGTTCCGTTCGGAGAGAGCATATAATCCTTGTTCTTATCCACAATTTCTATCAGGTCATTTGAGAACTGAAAAACTGAGCTTCTATACCATTTGGCACCATCCAATTCTTCATTTTGAATTATACCAGCAGAAATGCCAACTGATCTTAGGAAAAAAGGCACCAAAGTTGCTTCTAGGACCTCCCACGCATTAGTCTTTTGCACAACATCAAAAAAGGAATCTGCAATCTAATTTCAAACATTATGCACTGAACCAAACTAGAGTACTAGAGTAACTAGACAGAAGTATGAAGTGAACGCAAGTTATATTAGATGTAGAAAACAAACAAATATAAGATACAAGAAAGCACCCAGCAATTCTACCTGGTTAAGAAGCTCACGGTCAAATTCATGTCCCATCTTCATCAGCGGAATAAAACCTTTCCATAAAAAAGACTGCAAACCTTCATGATTAGTCTCTGCATAGAAACCACCCTTATCAGTGCAATGAACTCCGTGAACAAATTGTAACGCATCCAGAAAGCAAGGAAACAAAAGTCTCTTAAGATTCAAACCAAGATAACATTAAATAACTAATTTCAGTAATTACCCAAAGGTGTCAACTAGTTTAACCAGTAACCACTATATCCTTAGCAATTTACTAGAAACAATACCTAAAGTCCACATTAACATCGAATGGAATTATGGAAATGACAGCAATTTTGGAAAACTATCAATGAAAAGATTAACTAACCTCCTTTAGTGAGAAGATGGCATAATGCTCCCACCACTGACGCAAAATTCGTACGATGATCGGAATCCAACTTCCCGTCCGCATTAGCACCCTATGTAGACAAACATTGTAATCGAATTGCTTTTAAGAAAATATGTAAAGTAAAAAGAATTGAACATTTATTATACGATAAACTTTACTAATTTTACACAAAAGAAGGAAAGAATTATTTGCATTTTGACAATTAAATTTTGTGGAGTAGAAGAATTACCTCGATGAGATTGGCGAGATCGTCGAGTAGAGAATAGAAAAGAGACGATGGAGATAAGGAAGTTGAAGCAAGAATGCAATCCAACATGGGAGGAATGGCGGACAGAGGAAGCAGACGAAAGCTGTTTGAGAGTGAAGTAATAATGGCGGCGGCAGCCATAGGATTTTGGATTTCCTCCATCGCGCTCATCTTTGGTGGGAAAATCCGAGTGAGAAGTGAGAAGTGAGGAGGGAAAATTCCGTTTCTTTCTCTTTCCAAATTCTCCTCCAGAATCTCAACGGGAAAAAAAGTGCGCGTTACTTTCTTTCAAACGGCTATAATGGTTTTGGTAAACCGCCTTAGAAATTTTTTTTTTTTTTTGGGTGATCGTAAACCCTAGTGGAGGCACGGCGCGTTTCCGTTGTTGTGTCCCGTTTGACCTTTTCTTCTCTCGTCAAACGTCCGTTTGTTTCCTTCTTAATTGACCCAACGACACCCCAAATATAAAAAGCCCAAAATAAAGCAAAGCCCAACCCAATTTTGTCCAGTCCAACCCAATATACTGACTTAATTCATCAGAAATTTACTACCCATTCTAAGTACCAACCTTTATTTCTCGAAACATTTTCGTATGATTTATTTCAGGATTTTTTTTTTCACTTATTTCCGTTCTTTATAAAATGGTGGCACACTAATTCAAATAACCCTGCAATGATAAACTTGTATCTTTCTTTTTGGAAATTGCAAGCTAGAAAAAAACATATATATAGCAAGTAAGAGCACAGCATCATAGAATTGTCAAGAAGCAACAAAAAGGGCCGATATATCCAATGCCAACAGCTCAAACAACATGGTCCAAAGAGATAATTATAAGCTATATTGCCTATTAGCCAATACATCTTCAACTAAAGAGATAATTATAAGCATTTACCTAATTCTTCTGTTACTCCTAAATTAAACCTAAAGTCCTTGATTAGCATATATATATTCCATGATAAATATCTACCACCATCTCACTTTTAGCAAAACAAGCATCATCCAATCTAAGACTTGCATGGGGAAGAGAAGACTCAAACTCCTCAATTTGGATGCCTCAATTTCATCATCTGGTAGGTCATCTTGATCATTCTATGCATCGTCCTGCATCAAGAAAAAAAAGTTCTTTCAAATATTTAATTAAACAAAAGGTGAAGGGATGTCAAGCTGAGAAGGCATCATGTTCCCATTCCACCACAATGCTAAGCTTCATAAGCCATAGACTTATATACTGTTAAATGAACAAAATTCATGCTATAAATTACAATAAATGGTAATTTGGAATGATTTCAAATAAGAAATATAAAGGTTGTCAAGCAGAAAACATGGAAATCTACCAACTTTGAAATTGAATGTAAACAGACCAGAAAAGTAGCATCAAGTCTGATAAATGAATGCCACACATGTATTGGATCATGATTTGCTTTTTAATTTTTAACTACTTAAGCATGTGAAGACAACAACATTTCTAAATAGCTTATATATGTCTTCTAAGTTTAGTAATGCCAAAAAGATGGTTTTTACCACCATATCAATTAAGCATCTTACAGATAGTAGTACTAGAATTCCAGTGAAGAAATTGATAAGAGTTTGCACAAGGCAGAGCATGCATGACTATATATGAAATTAGAAAAAGATGTTTCTAAGTAATTTAATTCATATATATATAAGCTATTGGCTAGGCTAAGCTACAAAATCAAAACAAACTATGAGCACAGATAGAAAGATTATGTAGGTTTCACTTTTCATCTATATGGCAAGAGCAAGTAGACAAGGTATAGTTACATTGTAGTTACAGCATTTGGATTGTCCTCTTCCTCTTCTTCATCAGCATCATTGCTGCTTGAACCCATCATTGACCTAACTTGCTCCAAATCATGTTCGACGCTTCCCCCAGACTCTGAGTTGATAGACCTGTTATCAATAATCAAGGTAGGGATAATTACCATGTAAACTGAGGAAGCTTAACAACAAGAAAGAAACATTGGACTTAGTAATTTTGACTTAAACTACAGAGGATTATATATGCAGAACAGGCAACAAACCAAATCTCAGATTTTTGCATTGATGACTCTAAAGAATGAAAGATGTGCAGATGATCATGACAACTTTAAAGCTTTGGAAACAATATAGTATATACTGTGAACTATGAAGGGATAAATAAAAAGCAGCTTCAAAAACAATATATATTCTTTAACAACTCTAATGTAAGATAGTATGCAATATTACTTCTGTTTCTCTTTAATGGTTGCTCCTTCATAAGATGCAGCACCGCTTTCTTTGTCTAGAAAAACCAAGCTCTCTATGTACTCCCCAGCATAAAAGGCATCAATAACACCTTGTAATTGAACAAGAAGGTTAGTCTGCCTACTCTTGGGATCATATAAAACCAGATTCCCGCTCTTTGCTTTGAAGCAACTAAGTAATGCATCAAAATTCTCGAACCCACCCTCAGTTCTATCAGCCGGTGCCAATAACACCTCACCAGTTTCGGTCAATCCGAAAACCCTTCCTGCTCCTCTTAACACATCAATAGTATACAACTTGGTCCATGACTTTACATCTCCATATTGTGTCCTCTCCCAAATATCACAATATCTATTTGCTTCTCCATAGTAATAATGAGACACAGTTAACATACCCCTATTCACCGAAATGCGCAACATTATGGGATTCACTTCAACCAAAGATGAAGGTAACTTCATCTTCCTAAACTTCTCATCTTCCATATCAAACAGCAAAACCGAATTTTCAACAGTGCTCAGTTTCTTCTCGTATGTGATCCAATGCACCCTTCCTTTTAAAAAGCATTGACTCCATCCGGTCTCAATAAAGGAACATTCTACCACTTTTCCAGAAACCATTCTCCACCCTTTTTCCTTCACTGAAAAAACTTCAACTTTAGGGGGATTTCCCTCTTCGCTTTGAGGATAAACCAATCTCACAACTTTGTAATCGTTTTTCTTGGCATCAAATCCAAAACCAAGTACAAACGAGTACGGACCAAGTACATCAAAGGTAAGATTAGGGCAAGGCAACTCCATAGACTTCCGAACCAAAGGATTCCACAAAGTAATCCTATAAGTATACCCAAAAACATCATCAGAGAGACAGATTAAGCCATTAACTGTACCGACAATCCTTGTGTAAAGATTGCTTCTTGCTTTGAGTGGGGACTTTTTAATGGTCTGGTAGGTATCAAGAGACCCATTTGAGTGAATGGAGTAATGTTCTTTCATGGGTGATTCAGTGAAGCGACGAATGAGGATTAGTTGGGAACTGAGGGGTTTAGCTAGGGTTTTGGCCAAATGGGTGTCGATGAAACAAGGGCTGGTGATCAAGGAGTGCCATGTTTTGCACACTAAGGTGCATTTGATTAGTGAGTCCGGTGGGAGATTGGCGAGTATACGAGAGACGACTTCTTGGGGAATAAAATCAGACATTGTTGTTGGCTGCAGGGGAAGGAAGAGTGTAAGGCAAAATATTGTAAGTTCTTAGGTTTTTGGTATTAAGAAGCGAGGGGAAAACGCAAGTACAAGAGACTAGAGTCTTCTAAACAAAACCCTCTGCACTCTGCAACAAAGAAAAAATGCTCTGTTTTAGATAGGCAATTAAACTTAAATCCCCTGTTTAAATGCTCTTTCGTATGGAACTTTATTATGAAGTTGTTGCTACTTCCCCTGTTTAACGACTATATTACTTTTTTTTTGATTGGAAAACGGGGCCGAGGCCCAATTAATTAGTTACAATACATCTAGGTCTGCTTATTCCAAGGCTATCAGCCTTCAGAATTCCAGTGATGCCCTCTGGGGGTCTGCTGGAGATGAAGTCCCCTGCTCTGTTTCCCACTCCATTTGGCGATCCAGTCCGCCGCCATGTTTCTTTCTCTGTGGATGTGTTTGATGGTCCAATTCCAATCCTCAGTGAGGAGGTCTCTGATGTCTTTGATAAGAGGAAAAAAGGGGTGATTGAGTTGGACTCCATGTTTGACAGCTGCCACCGAGAAGTTAGAGTCCGATTCGATCTCTAGGTAGTCAATATCCAACTGCCTAGCGTATTTAACCCCTTCATAAATAGCCCACAGCTCAGCCAG